>CAJUYG010004498.1:0-16559 GCA_910591675.1 Galerucella calmariensis
GACAACAACTAATGAGAGCACTTCAAACTATGGAGATAAACAAAAAAACTGAGAAAATTGATCTGGATTACTATGAAACAATCAACAGCTACGGTAAAAACACAGAAAGATGGAACGGACATATTCGAGATTAACAAAGGAGTCAGACAAGGAGATTCTCTGTCAACAACTCCATTTAATCTGGCGCTGGAATATCTTGTCAGAAACGTAGACAAAGGAAACCTAAGGACAAGGGGTGGACAATTGATAGCTCATGCGGATGATTTAGTCTTGGTAGCAAAAAACAGAGAAATTATGAAAAAAATGTTTAAAAGAAATCGTGGAAGAAGGTAAAAAAATGGGCATTGAAATAAATGAAACAAAAACAAAAATAATGACTGTGAACAAACACCTAATGAACAATAATAATAGCATCGGTGACTTCAAATTTGAAGAAGTTGATAAAATAAAATATTCAGGAGTTACAATAACCAACAATAGGGATGGAGAAATGGAAATTAAGGAGAAAATAATGGCAGCAAACAGAGTCTTCCAGGCAAATAAAAATTTATTGAGAAGTAAATTTCTAGGCAAAAATACTAAAATGAAAATTTATAAAACAATAATTAGACCAACAATAACGAATGGAACTGAAGTTATGATAATGACAAAGAAACAACAAGAAGACCTGAAAATTTTTGAACGAAAAATACTAAGAGTCATATTGGGACCCAAGAAACAAACTCAAAATGAATATAGAAAAAGAACAAATGAAGAACTGAAAAAAGACATCCATAAGTGTAATAAAAGAGCAAAGGTTAAAATGGTTGGGACATGTGTGGAGAGCAGGCCCAAACAGCACAATTTATGCGATGACTGAGTGGAAGCCAAGTGGCAAAAGAAAAAGAGGGATGCCAAAATCAACGTGGCTACAGGAGGTTGAAGATGACATAAACTGTCTAGGTATCCGAAACTGGAAGGTGAAAACAACCGACAGGAAACAGTGAAGGAACATAAATAAACTGATTTGAAAACTTGGAAATGGGGCCCGATTCCCCCCAAAAAATCTGGATCTAAAAAGTCGCTCCGGCGACTAAACCCCTCTTGGGGTACATAGTCACTATATATAATAACCATTACCTAGAAACTACGTCAAAAGCATTTCCAAAGAGATAATGCAGGTCCGACTTAACAAAAAATTTCAAAACTCGTCTTTCCTAAAAACAACACCCTCTATATATATTTTTTTTAAAATTGCTCTTTATAATTGGAAAGAGTATGAAAAATCGAATCTACTTATCTCCTTTTTATTTTTCCGCATACAATTTTACTACAAAAAATTTACCGTCAAAGTAATAATTTATGCACTTTTTGGGGATTAACAATGGTATCGGAGAGTTTTATTTCTATTTTTTAGCTTGTAATGAAATCTATTTAATGCATCTAGAGAGCATCCTAGAAATTCAATTGTGTTTGTATGTTTACGAGTATAGACCACTAAAAAATGTGATCAAAGGGCCGTCTTAGGACATACACTCATTCAATATGTTTCGAATATTTCGAACACCCTGTATAAGGATATGTATCTGGAAACTATGTACTTCTAAATTTAGAATAACACGAGTAGAATACGAGAAATAAATTTATACTGCAAGTTTTGTAGGATAGACTTGCTTCGTTTGGACAATGTTGTTAGAATTTCTTGTTTTCTTTTCAGGTCAATTAATAAAATTAATAAAAATCTCTCCGTTTTTTTTAAGTATAAATTGATTTCTTGTATTTAACTCTTGTTATTCTGAATGTAGAAGTGCCTCGCGCAACCAGTTCTTGAGGATTCACAGAAGTGGCAAATTCACCATAACTTATCATTTTACTTTTGAGAAACACAGAGAATAGTTATTCACTTCCCCCCCTCGAGAAATGCGGGGCTCTTTAGGCTTTCCGGAGTCTCTTTAGCCAACATTGAAAGGAATGAGGAATATTTGCTTCAGGGGATGGACATGGAGGGAACGGTGGTAAGGTGCCTGAGGGGTGTGTACTGACCCAGCACTCGCTTATTGCTACAAGAAGGCATCTGAAAAAACTCATAGCAGGTCAGGCAGACCTGGGATTTGAGCCTCGGCCCTTTCGACTGCAAGCCCGAGAACGTAAGCATTAAGCTTGTCAATTCAACCTTAATTGAGTAATTTTATCACGAATTTCAAAGCACCATTTATTTGTGGATAAAATTATTCGCGATTTTTTCAAAATGGATTAATATCTGTTGAATTTTGAACGATTTACTCCGTAGGCAAAGCCACATTCTTGAATTCTGTGTTGTGTTGTGTCTGGGCCTGCGCCTCGAATTGGCAATCTTCACAGTCGTCCAGGAATGTTAGGCTTTTCTTATACTCTGTGAACAATGAACTATTTTTTTGCCACCTAAACACGCTATTAAAAATGTAGTAGGTATATTTTATTTTTGTTGTAGTGTCAAAATAGTCATAATAAAGGTAGTGGGTCCGCATAAATTCCGATAAAACTGAATATTGCTTTGGGGAATAATATTGCTTTGGGGAGTTAAGAAAGTGCACCTACTTTTGGATTATTCTGAAATAACGATTCATTTAAAACTGCGCATACCACTATACGAATAAACAAAATTTTGAAAGTTTGAAAAATAATAAAAATAATGGCCTCATTGTATCTTTTCAGAAAAAATATATATTTTCTGTGAATAATAATAATTGTTTCGGACACCCGATATATTATTTCTACTCTTCAATTTGTAGATAGAGTGGAGTCACGATCTTTGTGGTAAATAGGACATACAAAAAAATGTATGGTTTATAGTTTCAACCTATTTTAGATTGCAAATATTACAAAATAGTGGTGAGAATACGCCTACTTTTCTACTACGTGTCCGATTCGCATAAGCTTGGGTAAATTGCATTGTAGTAAAATGCACCCAGTTGCATCTTTTTCTTTCTTCAATGGTCCGACGTAAAACAGAAATAGTTTATTATACTGTTGTTATATGATGTTGCTGTACTTTATCATCAAAAACTGCTTGAAATGTAATTCAATTTATAACCTCAACAAGTTGACTCATGTTTTCACCGTGTAACATTGGAACGGCATGATATAAATAGGTACAGAAATAATAATTGGTCATTGTTCAGTTGAATTATTTATTGAAATAATCAGTACATATATATTTATATTGACATTGGTGTTATCCAACATCATGCTTTTATTTAAAATGTAAGTGCGTTATGGTTATTTTCAGTGAAAATGTATGTTAAATCAACACTAGTTGATAGGTAATCTTATTATACAGGGTGTCCCAAATAAGAGTGACTGATTTTAAACATAAATTCCCAGCTTATTAATTGCTCCAAAGAGATGGGGTTTTCACTAGTTTTACTAGTTTATCAAAGAGATTTTTTTAGGCTTGGCTGGCATTTCATCTCATCAACACTAATGTTGTACTAATGTTGGTCAAATTCAAAGGGGAAAATATGTATTTTTTTAAATGGATCACCCTATAATTTTTGATCTTATTCGAAAGAGCAATCATTCTCCTTTCCAAAAATGTATAGTTTTCTATATTTTGTTCCATTAACAACAACATGTACATGTACAGTTACCAAAACAATGAATTTATTCCGTTTGACCTTCACACATTGTATAATTGTCACATTGTCACCCGGTAAATTTTATAAATTTATAAAAAATTACCTATGCACATCTACTTAATATACCAAATATATTTCACTCTCAATAAGATAAGGAGCACGCCTACCACTCCATTATTATGAAACAAATATCTTAGTAACGGATCAAGACGTTCAAGAATATCTAATAAATATACAGAAGTAAAAACAGTTTCAATTTCCTCTATAGTTAATACTAGGAAGACGGACAGAAACTCTAACTGTAATTGAAGTAGTAAAACTTCCTGGCATTTTCCTACCACGCAGAGGAATTACTTTCCTCTGTTAGATCAGAGGGGTGGGGACCAGTTGTTTCTTCAAGAATGATTTTTTCAGGTGCTCGAACACGAACAGCTTAATAACATAAAATCGAGACGCTAATAATCAGTTTAAGTTCTGATTCCACTTACTTCTCAGTGCTAAATATGTAATCAACAAATAGTAATAGATATTTTCGAACTTTCCACGTTATATTCCGGTAATCGTGAAATAAAACATAGTCATTATAATAATATACATTAATTATATTGAAATATGATCTAGGCACAAAGTTGTGAATTGAACTGTTCTTCGTGGAGAATAAATTCATATAAACGTCCATATTTTTGAAAAATATTAAATAAATTCTCAAATATTGAATTTATGTTGAAAATTATCAACCGTTTCATCTACCATGGTTTTTTCTGTAATATATCGAATTTCACTAGCTTGTCTGTCTAGGTTTTTCTTCACAAGTTGATAAGTTTTCAAGTTGGTTTCTTTTGTATTTCTAAGAATTTGTATTCACTTTATTCAGTCAATTGTAATTTGAAATTAAGAATTTGGAATTTTGTATTGAATGTTGCGGATGAAGCTAGCATACCAATAAACCTATTGGTATGATTGAAGTGGGTTGTCTGCAAAAAGAAGTTGCAGTGAAAGTGTCATTCTTTGGCTCCTCTGTGTATATAGAGCATCTGGAAATGTCAAAAAAAGATATAGAAGTGAACGACCAAGGCTCATTCTCAAAAGTGTCCCACCATTCAGTTGATTTTTGTTATTGTTCTTTGTGAATTGTGAGTAAATTCTGCGCTATTGAAATTTTGATGTGGGTGTAATTTTAAAATAAACAGGATGCATTTTTGCGGGTCGGGATCGGAAACTCATGTTCAAATGGGTCCTTACCAGTACCCAGACAGTGTTTGACTCATCACCAAAGGAATGCCTACCAAAAAAAGCTCATCTCAAACTCGCCGTTACTACCTACCACCTCGGAAGCCATATCAAGTCCTACTTTTTCCTACTCGCCCCTCAACTTTATCTCCACCATGTTTTCCCATGTTTTCGACTGGGTCCTTAACCAGTACCCAGACAGTGTTGGACTCATCCCCACGGAGATGCCTACCAACCAAACCCACCCCACTCACCGTTACTCCCGCCTTGGAATCACTATCCTAGCATACTTCAAGACGGGCGGCGGTCCCTCACACACTCTCCTTCATTTTCTTCCTTCTATCATTCCTACCTCTCTCATGCCTTATCGAGTCCTTCTCTTTCCCTCATCTTGCTCTCTACTACGCCACTTATCTCCATCCATTCCTCCTCGCTCCTCAACATAATCTCCACCATATTTTCCCAATACACCGCCTCTCCCAGTTTATTCTCTAACTTCTTCAAAACTTCCTCATTCTTCCAACATCTAAACACATGTCCCACATCATCCTCCACTCCACATCTCTCGCACACTCCAGTTTCTCTTCTCCCAATCTTGTGGAGGTAACTCACTCTCGACCCATGCCCTGTGAGCACCTGCGTCAAGAAGTAATTCACATCTCCTAATTTCCGGTCCACCCAATTTCTCCTGCTCCCAATCGCTCCTTTTAGCGCGCCCTCATACTCATCCCACATTTTCTCCATTTCCGCATCCATCCATTCCTGTACTTCCTCTCTGCTCGCACCCCTCCAGCGTTTCTGTCTGGCTCTAGCCAGTCCAATGGATAGGACCGTGACAGCACTGCTGCTGCCAGTCCACCCACTGTCCTGTACGCCTGTACCACCCTCAGAAGTATTCCTCTCTGCACCCGCAGGAGTGGTCTAACCCTCGCATTCACCCCTGCTTCCTCACCCCACACTTCCGCGCCATACAGCATACTTTGCTCTACCGTTCTACCAATTATCCTCCTTTTCCATTCTCCCGGTCCTTTCTCATTACCCATCAATCTTCCCAGCCACGCTGCCCTTACTTTTGCCTTCTGTGCAGCCTTCAACATATGGGTTTTGAAGGATAATTGGCTATCCAACCACACCCCCAGATATTTCACCTCTCCCTCCATCCGGATTTTCTTTCCCTTCACCATCACCCCTACCTCCCTTGCCTTGCTATGCCCCTTCACCAGTAGCCCCACCGTCTTATCCCCAGCCACTTCCAGTCCACACCGCTTTATCTTCTCCATAATCTTCCTACAGATCCTCTCCGCCTTTCTTTCTATCTTCACCTCTCCCTTTGCCGTACATACCAGACAGACATCGTCCGCATACACCGTAATCCCACATCCCTCTCCAGATGCTATCCCACAAACTTCATCAAACACACACTTCCAAAGCGTCGGTCCCAGAACCGAGCCCTGGGGCACTCCAATCTCCGTCCCATACCTTCTCCCCCTAGTGTCCACTATCGCACGCCCCGTCAAGTAGTCCTCTACTAGATTAACTAGCCCCTCCCCTACTCCAAGCTTTGTCAACGCGCTCAACACCGCCCGTTTACTGACACCGTTGAACGCGTTCCCCACGTCGAAGAACACAAGAACACACTTTTGATACATCTGGATGCTCTCCACTGTCATACTCCACACACTGAATTGTGTGGAATGGTGATGGCCTTTTTAAGAGATTTGTAGATCCGGCAATCACAGTAGAATGGATTCTCAACGGTGCCAACTTCCTACTCCTAGGGACTGTTGTATTCCTAGGGACCTTTATGGACCGATTATTTGTTCACTCGAAGGTGTTCTCCAGGAACTGTAGCTTCAGGTGATTTTATTCCAGAAAACTGTGTGTCGCCAAGGGACTGTTTGTCTCCAAGCAACTATTTGTCTCCAAGGAACTATTAGATCTGCAAGGAACTATTTGATCTCCAAGGAACTCAGAAAATTGTATCCCAGGAAACTGTGCTATAAAAATACACAGGTATAAGAATAAAAATGTGACAAAAAAATGACTGATATGGATATCTGTCCAGCTCAATAAGTACAATTTAATAATCAAACTGTACAAATATCTGATTCAATATAGAAAAATTAGAAATAATCATATATAACTAATACTACCTAATGAAAAATTTTTGCTGAATAGAATAAGAAAGGTATATCCAGGTGGCTTCCAAAATGGGTAGCCATTTTGTTCCAAAAATAATTGTTAGACATAAATTTTCCACTACGATATTTTAAAATAAAGAGGTAACAATTATATGAAAAAAAAACATACCAGTAATCCAGATTCTTACAAGATAACGGCATCTTTTGTTTTTTAAACTGGTGAAAAAAATTTATACTCAAAGGATTACTGTACAGTTCGATACTTGCTTTGTCGACAGACGATGAGAGAAGACCTGCGGTACCTTCTCCGATCTTATTTAAAGACAATTTTAAATTTTAAATTTCGCGGTAAAATACTTCAAAAATATTTATTTCTGGACCATCAGTTTATTGCACCACAAATCACAAAAGTGGAATAATTTATTAATTTTACAAAAGCAATATTTTTTGGAAATATATATAAATATATACCATTCCACCAAAAATCGAAATTCTGAAGAAAGTCATTGATAGAAATAAAAGATGAAAGTTTGAACGCAAAGTTCACGTTTCATTATGTAATATAAAACTTTGTTATAGGTATGTGGACAGTCAACAAGAGCGCATGTCTTAGGAGATGAATGCAATAGTGATTGGGAATGCAAAGAAGATATAACAGGATCCATTTGCAATAGAGGACGATGTGCTTGCCAACCATTCCATGCCAGAGTGAACCAAACAACTTGTTTACAAGGTAAGATTTACAATAAAATGAGAATAATACATTGAAATTATTTGTAATATAACGTAAAATGTTGATTTATTATTTAAAAACTACAAACCATAAGTCCGAAATATTTTCAAATGAACATTAATACAAATTATGTATATTGAATAATTCTATAGAACCAAACAAAATTTCAATGTCAAAATATTTTATCACTCAACATATTCTCCTCTTAAATGCATACATTTATTATAGCGAAGCTGCAACGTCTCTAGACCTTTCAAAAAAAATGTTTCTTCTTGCTCTGCAAACCAGAGCTCCACAGCTTTTATTACTTCCTTGTTGGAATAAAATTTACGACCTTTTAATTATTTTTTCAGTTGAGGAAAGAGATGATAGTCGGACGGAGCCAAATCTGGTGAATAAGGGGGGTGTTTTAGTAATTCAAACCCTAAATCAAGAATTTTTTGCATAGCATCATGAGATTTGTGTGCAGGGGCGTTGTCCTGCAAAAATAAAACACCTTTGGATAGATTTCCGCGTCTTTTCTCTTTTTTCCCGAAGAATGGTCAGTAATGTCGCATAGTAATCTCCGGTTATTGTTCTACCCTTATCCAAAAATCAATCATAATTACTCAATGGCAATCCCAAAAAACTGAAGCGAGAACTTTTCCAGCAGATTTTTGGACACGAAACTTCTTAGGTCTTGACACGAAACTTCTTAGGTCTTGGAAAGGACGAAAGACATTGATCACCAAGGGTATTAAGCATATCTTCGTAAATCTACTTACTTTTTAACCCTTTTAAATACAGGTACTTAATGATGGCTCGATACTCCAATTTTTCGATTTTCACAATTACAGTGGACATCTTTTTTCTTTTAATTTATTGCGTAACTATTGGTTTACTTTTCTGACGTCCAACTTCACACTGACCCTTCTAGTGAGTTATTGTTCGTTGCAATGGTAAAGCAATATTTTGTTTATGCATGGAACTGGTCTAGGCTAACTCGATATCAATACATCCTAGTATAGTGGGTTATTATCCCTGTGAGGTCTGTGAAGCTATGACAGGAACACATTTTTGTTTAGTGTTGTATAATGCATTAGAATCAGTGGCGGATTTGCAGTCCTAGCCGCTCTAGGCCCCAGGCCATGTGCCGCCCTTTTCTCAGCACCGATCATTAGAGACTAGATACATAATTCATGAATTTACTTTATTGCCACTTTTATTTGATTCAGAAAATTGTTAACTAAAAGCTAGCTTATAAAGCTAGGTTGACACTCGATGATATGAATTTTTCCAGTCATTGAAACCTTCTTTTTTGTCGAACTGACTCTCCCCGCTATTAAAAATCAGACAAGGACCACAAAAAACACATCCAGTACTTTTGGAATAAATTAGCCACTTTCGCGGAACTTTTTCACCGTTCAGAAGCTGACGTTCGAATAAATGTCTCGACAACTGTCGCGCTTTATCTTTGTAAATGCGCTCACTTTTAGGAAAATCATTTTGGATGTTTTGATTGGCTCCGTTCTTACAAATGTGATCACGCGTGAACTCGTCGATTGTCCATTTAGCTGGATCGTCGCTGATTTCGTAGAGCTCCTGGTCCGTAGGATTGGGCTGCACTCCTACTCCTGCCACTCCTGGTACTAGAGGGACATCTTCGGCTTGTTCTTTCGATATGCTTGCCACATCGATCAAAGTATTTTCACTTGAAGACACTGCAGAATCATCAGTTGACGGAGCGCCACTACTACTTGGAACATCAAGTTTTCCAAAGAAATCGTCTAATTTCCGTGTTTTTTTAATTGTATCTTTTTGTTTATCATCTTTTTCTTTAGCTCTCTTGCGATACTCTGCCCCACTCAACCTTACCCTTTTCTTTCCGTCCATATTCAACTTAAGCAGTATCGCACTCAATCGCTCACTAAACTGAACTGTCCCACCGTCCAAACCCGTAGCTTATATATACCGGTGCAACGTTATACTAGAATAGTCGGGCAGTTTCCAGAACGCGCGCGTGTATGCATGCCGCGCGCTGTCTTGCTCACTCTCACGTCGCGCGTATTTCCGTCGCGCTTGCACCGTTTCTAGATCCTTCCTGCGGGGCGGCGCGCGCACGCATTCGAGCGTCGTGTAGAGCTTTCTAGAATGTTCGCGCGACACCGCTGAGTTGTTTTTGTAATAACAATAGGATAGGTATTCTTCCTAGATCACTAATATTAAACTAAACGTACGAACTATTTTTTAAGCACGATGTACGAAAGTATTTATACTTTAATACTCAAAAATAGTGATTTAGGAAGATTATAATCATACGTACGGTACGCGAGCCTCTAAAATATTTTGAGATACTTTGCATTTGAGTTATTTCTTGTTATCATCACTGAGTTTTTTTGGCACGATTGCCGCCCTTCGTATCTGGCCGCCCTAGGCCCGGGCCTACTGGGCCTTATGGCAAATCCGCCACTGATTAGAATTGGACCTGTAAACAATTATTCTGATGTGTTGTGATTTGTTGAGATGTTATTCTTTATGTTGATAAGATAAGACTCTTGAGACTATTTTAATTATCAATAATACAACGAAGGCACAGGTATGAAATGATCATCATCACCACATGCATAAGTAAGCATGTTGGATGAATGAATCAAGTGGTTTGCTGTATCTTTGCAACCAAAATAAGTCTATCGTGATCCCTTCTGTACTCGAGTACATCTACTAAGCCTATTCCTTCTATGAAGGGCAGTTTCTGTTGAGGTTCCAATGTATGGATTTTTTTGCCTTCACTTGAAGCCTTTAGATGAAAAAATCTCTTTAGTGGAAGAGAGTGGCATTTTGTCAGTAAATGCAGAAGCGATATTCATTCTACGCGTTAGCTTCATATTGCTCAGATGTTGATAGAGTTTACAATGCCTTAAGGGGAAACCACTGTTTCGGGCTGGTTCATGTAGGCACTTTTATTTTTAAAATAAACCTTTGTGGACAGTACCTCTTCAATTGTAAAACGTTAATCTTTAAGAGGCGCTACCACATCGAGAACTATTAGAAGACTGGCACGGTAGTGCTGCTACATCAAAAACTATTAGAAGACGCACTGCAGTGCTGACATAACATTGATTCAAAATATAACAAAAAATCAAAAATAAACTGAAACATACAATTGTGGCATTTATAGCCTAAACAAAGACTAAGGATTCTCAGTTTTACTACTGCTTAACAAAACAGAACCTTTCCATGTGTGCGGCTTTGTCGTTTCCTTCCCATTTTGGTTTCTTAGAGTCTTACAAAGGGAGTAACACGTCCTGGAATCCACATCAATGAGACTATGTTGTTTATTAAAAGAATAATTGGTGGATTCGTTTGTCCATTATTTCTTTTTTGAAACCAGCTCCTTAAGTTCTCTATAAAATTGAATTGTTTGATCATTTTATCTCGAAGGAGGATGTTCTACCTACCTGAATGAAATATTTCTCACTATTCAGCGAAGCCGATTTCACTTATTAATGCAAATTCGTGGTTGTGATTGGCAACATTTGTTTATTATCTACAGGGTATCGAGAAAATCTGGCATCAAGTCTTTTTTCTTTGAAAATAATGAACATATAAATATCAAAGTTTAGGGTTATGAACAGTATTGTACTCTTCGTTTTTAAGAGGAACTGCCAAAAAAACGAATAATACAATAACGTTTATAGCCACAAAATTTGATAATTACATGTTAATTCTTTTTAAAGGAAATGACTTGGTGCCAGACTTCCTCGCTACCCTTTATATAATGTATATAATTTCCTCTATTCCACAATTGAACCTATACTATACTACAAAAACATTAAAAAATATTAAACTTTAAATAACATCCATACTTGTACGTAGCATGGAGAAACTGTTGTTAAAATTGTTGCTATATTAAATTGTTACACGGCTCAAAACATGCCGCCTCCTTGAAAACAGAATATGCTCCATAAATTTGGTACAGTTTAAAGTGAGTGTACCTATGCAAACGTAAGATGTATCATGTTACATGGATATAAGGGCCTGTTTATGCTCAGATTGAAAATGAAAGAGAACACCAAACGAACAAAAATTGATATTTTTGATTGAAAGTTTATAATGAAGCCGTGACATTGAAGTTTGGATTTTTCCCTTCATATACACCATCGTCAGTTATCTTTTTTCTATCAAACTGTGTTCTAAATTGTTTCTTCCTATCAACCATTGAAAATTAGTATTTATCGCTGTTAGAGACAACTAGCCAATTACGGTCAGATAAAAATTAACAGACTGTTAAATTGTGATAATATCAGATTATAGTTTTCTGATTTTTTATTTCCTGTCTTTCTACTTTGTGTTGTGAATTATTTCCGGATTTCAGTGGAAATTGGAGATACTTCTTGTTAACGACAATTGATATATTTTTTTTATTGGTAAACCATTTTACCTATTTAAAGCACGCCTCAGCGTGTTTAAATCGAACTTTCAAGCACGCGCGTTTTTTAAAGTTACTTTGTAACGTCAAAACCTTCATTCGAACAATATTTAACAATTTCAATTTTATAAATGAAAATGGAAAGTACAGTTGGTATTGTTTGAGATATTAATATTGCGATTTTTCAAATCGGAGGAAATTGTATTTGAATTATCAATCTTAAAGACAAAATGCAAATTAGTTTATGTTTTTCTCATTTCCATGACAACGCATGGTAGCATCACGAATTCAACCATTTTACATTATTAGTTCTCTTGTTGTTGTTGTAGTAATAGATACCAGTATTTATAATTTCAAAGTGCACCATTAAAAAAAATAGTGTAAAGTATTCGTGGATAACTGATCTCTAAAACACTTGCTCTATTTCGCGCGTGTTTTAAAGACCTCAATATCCACTTATACTTTAAAATACTATTTAAACGCTCCAAACCGTAACCAACGTCAAGAACAATTCAAAACTAATTAATATATTCCTATAAAAGCTAATGATTCAGTAGGAGTAGCTATTAGCAGAATATCTATCTTCATATACCTACAAACTACTGTATTCTCCAAGGTGATTTATGTTGAAAGTAGTTCAAATATTTTGTGCATAAATGTAATCTTAATGTCTTGTACAATTCCAAATCATTCAATTTATTATGAAATTTTTCAATGGGTGGCAGTTCTTTCTCCTTCAATTTCTCAACATTATCTACTTAATCCTAGTTAGAAGTTGAAATTTATTATGATCTAAATTCTTAAACTCATGTTTTAAATTCTGAATAAAGCCCAAATTGTTTCCACACTTGACAATTTGGAGCACATACGCAGTAACAGTGTGATGTACGATTCATTACATTTTTAATTATAAGATGAAAATTAACTTCAAGGTTACCTCTTCATGATACCTACAATTTTTAATCTTGGAAGTTTACGTGATAAATACTACATGATATATCTTACGGAAGGAGAATCCATCATACCCAATTGTTCTGAAGATCAGCTTGGTGTTAGTTTTATTATAATTACAACTTTTTTCATATTTCATGTACCTATTTAATCTTTTTTATCGTTTTAACTTTTCAGCTACGCTATTGGGATATGACTGCAACGTTCCCGAGCAGTGTTCTTTGAAGGTGGCTAACAGTAGTTGTCTAGAAGGTGCGTGCCGATGTGTTGACGGCTTCCTGCAGTTCCGGAAGCACACTTGTCTTGGACGTGAGTGTTTATCTAAATTACTTTTATTTACTATCACTGGGTGTTCTCAATATTAAAAATATTTATGCAATGCATTTTAATTATTACATTAATGTACGTGTTTTTATGTGCCTATTAACATATTATGGATATTTTTTCACGAAAAATTAAGTTGGAACAATGGAATTGGGAAATTCCATTTAATTCAATCACCATATTTTGACCAAATATAATATATTTATATATGAAAATACGTATTTTGTCCAAATCTAGTGAATACCAGATTCGTTTATTGATAGACAATTATTGTACAATAATGGGGATCATGGATGAACGATTTTGTGTACATCGATATAGCTCAAAAAATACACCTTCGACGGAAGATAATTTTAATCGCACCTATTATTTTCAGGATATTCAAATAATTTACTTCATTATATAAAAGTATTTAACATCTTCTTATATTAGTTGGGGGAGAACAAACTAGATTGCTTTAGACCGTGACAAACACGGCCTCGCTGTCGCCATTTCAATTCCTATGGAAATCACATAATAATTATTCTTGAATGATGGGACGTCATTTCTCAGCAAACTAGATCTATAATTTAAGATAAGGCGTAGTTACCTCCGTGAGATTCACAATTAAGTTAAAAATAATGATAATTATTTTTCCGGACTGAGTGGATAATGTGACCTAAGCTATATTTATGTTGCAATAATGTAAGCTTTTATTTGAAAAAATGAAACCAAACGTATTAGGTCAAAATTCACGCAAGGATCGGTAAAACTACCTACAAAAAACCAAGTGATTTTAAGAGACACAATAATTCATAATAAACAAGAGTTTTTTTTTCGGGCTGAGATGGAAAACTCATTCTCGAATAGGTCCTAATCAGGACCCAGACAGTGTTGGACTCATCCTCAAAGGAATGCCCACCAACCAAACCCACCTCAAGCTCGCCGTTACTCCCTCCTCGGAATCACCACCCTAGCATACTTCAAGGCGGGCGGCGGTCCCTCACACTCTCTCCGTCATCTATTCCCTTCTATCACTTCTACCTCTTACATTCCTTTTCTTTCCTAATCATGCTCTCCACTAGATTCATCTGTAAAACCCTCTATCCATCCATCCTCTGCATGTTTTTTTCGGAGGTCTGCTCTCTCCTTCCCTCTGAGGGGTCCAGAGGATACCTCCCATGTTTTCCCTCTCCGTCTTCATCCACTCCCTCCCGTCAAACTGTTGGTTCCAATTGTGAAGAGGATGAGAATGACCTATTGACCAACTTGAACCAATTTCTCGTTGTCGAGAATGAACAAGAGGCTTTTTCATCTACTACAATTAATAAATTGCAGCAGCCACTGCAGCCTATGTTTCCTGCAAGAATGGCTGATGATATTGCAGAGGCAGCAATATATCAACTTATCACCGCAGTTTTCAAAAAATTACTGTAAATAATCCTAAGTAATAATTCAGATACTCTCTTGTATCAAAATTGAAAAGTTACATCTATATCATTTCTATTTTCCAAATAAACATGTGTTTTATACCATTAATTAGCAAAACTTCTGTCTAACAAAATCTCAATAGCTTATGTAATTAACTTTTTCATCAAAGAGTTTATGTATTTTTCAAAATCAACAAGAAAATATTTTTTTATAATTTAAAACACTGTAATTTAATTTCAATAATTTAACAGTTTCATATTTGTCGCTACATTTATCAATAAACAATTATTCGTGTCGATTTGTCTTATTATTTTTCGAACAACCCTGGTGATTAATTTTACTTTACTCAACTTTTCACAATTTAGGTATATAACTTGCTTTCTAATTTTTTTATTTTATTTTTCCAGCTGCCAGACCTGGAAACGTGTGTTACAGCAACGAACATTGTCGATTATGGACAGCAGACAGTCATTGTGACTTTCTCATACCCAACCTCTTCGGTAGGTGTTCCTGTAATCCTCCATTCAAACAGCTTGGTGATGCTTGTGTTAGATCAGCATTCCAAAATCATTTAACAACGATTTCTACAACAAACTTTACCTCAATTAATAGTAGTACTACCACCACTATTTCCACTAGTACTACAACGACAAAGAAACCTGAAATAAAAAATCACGAGATTGAATCTAATATTATTGCTGATGAAGCAACTTCTAGAGTTACTCCTAAGCAAAAATTTCATGGAAAAGATAGAACTACGAAAACGGTGAGTACAAGATAAGAAATATCCAATTTTAGAATTTTATAATCATCAGCAGCTTACCTGACATCATCATCATCAATTGCGGATTATGGCTAATGTCAAGACAGTTTAATTCATTGTTTGAGGTTGATCAGTCATCATATTATTCTTATTTTAGAATCTGATGTCCTAGTCCTAGTGTTTTTATCTTTTCCCACTTTATCATATTCTTACATGTAACTTTCCACTCCTTCATTGATATTGCCTTTGAGCCTTCTTTTATAGCATATTCCTGTCGTTTTCCCGACTTTCTTCTTTTTTAGGCTATTTTTGGATCAAGTCTCTTATCATTCTTATCATTTTACTATTGGTTTTCGACTGTCTATTGAAACATCTCTTCATTCAATCCTATTATATTTTCTTCTTTAGGCGAATCCTGTTTTTTTTGTTTCTTCGTACTTCTTCAGTTTGTATAATACTTTTTTCTCAGTCACTTTTAAATAGTTTCACTTCACACTCATTTTAGTTCTGAAAGTTCTACTTTTCCGCATGCTTCCACTTCACCGCACGCAAGGTATTAACAATAATTGCATTTTATATTATTTTATTGAAATATTGTTAAATACTGCATCAATTGGTATTACCAATTTCATTAATTTCCAGAAGGTAACTAATGAATGTTTTAGTTTGTATCTAGTTGTTTTATGTCTATTTTTTGCGCGATCGATCCTTTTCGTTTATTTACAGCATCGGTTGTCAGGACGGTAGGTTGTGTTCACTGGTTTCTAAGTCTAACACGTCGGTAAGTGATTTACTTACTGTTCAGACGTCGGTAAGTAAATTATTCGAAATTTATTTCAATACGATCGCGCAAAAATGGTATAAGTATCTCGAACGTTAAGGGTAATACCGGTCTCTAGCAAAACATTGCTTTCGACCGGTAAACAGACCTTACCGTGCTTAATACTTAATTTACTTTTACAGCATCGGTTGTCAGGACGGTAGGTTGTGTTTACTGGTTTCT
>CAJUYG010004499.1:0-16552 GCA_910591675.1 Galerucella calmariensis
GCAGGAATTTAAGAGTTTATGATTTTCCATTGGATTTCCTATGGTGCTTCCGACCATTCACCACCCGGTATAACAGGAGTACAATACAGTGCAAGATGAGCATTACAAAATAGAGACAATTCTCCAAATGTTTCCAACTGATATGGATAAATGTCTTGATTAGTTCAGGGTTCAGACGAGTAGTCCTTTCCTGTTCTTCCACCAATGCCAGTAATAATATAAAATACTCATTAAATATGAAACTAATACTAATTTTTTCTTATTTTAGCTTAACGTGCCACGACAGCGCTGGTCATTGGCACAGAAAAAATAAAAATACAAATATTCACATAATTATTACAAATTTTCAATCAGATTTTACGGTATAGATTAGTAGCTTTCAGGAACTGTAAGACTTTCTTGATTTCGGTAGGACAGTGGAGCATTTCCTTGAGGTTATGCCTTAGATCAAATTGTTGATATGTAGCAGAAAATTGTTTGATGCAGTCCGTCAGTATGTGCTTAACAGTTACTATACAGACATGATTAATGAAAATACCATTGGAGCTGATCCGCAACCTGGCACGTCTTCATCTCAAGCACTGACTGACCCGCAACCAAACACATCTTCATCTCAAGCACTGACTGAACAGCACGAGCTAATTTCTTCAAAAAGAGTAGCTGCAAAAAATAATCTACTTCAAGCAACAAAAATGTTGCGAACCTCAAAAAAAAGTTTCCTCCTGCCCAAATTGGTGATACCGTAAGAATCCAAGTCCCTGATGTCGACCGTGGTCGTACAGACCCTCGAAATGTGTTAGCGGGTGTTGGTGGAATAGAGGATTCAGACTTTTATACATTAGCTAACAAAAATGGTACCTTGAAGCAGCTTTTCACCCGTAATCAGTTCGTAATTTGTAAAGAAAAGTTACTTTCCATGGACGAAGTTTCAACAAAAGAATTGTCGCTAAGAGAAGCAGCTTCTGGTAATTCAAAAAGTGGAGGGCAAAGCTATACACGTTGTAACTGCAAAAGGAAGTGTTCCACGACTAAATGCAGCTGTAAAAGCAAGGAACTTTTGTGCAATTCGAAATACTACGGTAGTTTGAGTTGTTGCAATAAATAAGATATTGTTTTTGTTTTTTATATTTCACTTTATATTTTATGTTCTACTGTTTGTTTTGAGTTGAACAAAGTCCTCTTCCCATATTATTTAAATAAAGAAAGACCTATGGATTTTTTTGTTTTTATTCAAAACAAAAAATTCTCCTCAACATACACCATGAGTGCATCCTGAGTGTCGACAATCGCCGGTGTAAGTTAGAAATAATTAAATTTCAACCATATTTCTGACATACGTCAAGCAACGTTGAGAATGTTGACATTCACCGGTGTATCTCGACATTCACCAGATTTCGGTCTTTCACGGTAACATAATATGTTCCACTTTCCAGCTCACCTCAGCTTTTGGACTAATACTGGTTACCACTAATCCCAAAAATTAGGATTTATATTCTGTTAACTAAGCCATAATGCCCGATGTGCTATTTGGGTATAAAACGTTTTTACGGTCATTAAAAATTGTTAGATAAACAACTTATCTTAATCTGCTAACTCGTTCTTCATTCCAAAATAATACCAATTAAATAAATCACACCAAGAATGTTTCTTAACTCTGATTTTCATTAAATTCCAGACTGGAGTACTCTCCCAACAGAGATCCTTTCGTCTACAGACTGATTTATGTGATCCCTATAACGCAAGGTAAGTCTTAGGATGATTAAATTTTGTGTGGGAAGTATTAATTAACAAACAAATTATACATTGAATCTTATATTTTAGAGTATTTGATAAATTGATAGGGTTCCATCTAATTATGAATTGGGTGGTGCAAAAATAGTATATAGCGTGTCAAATTTTCAAATGTTAACTACGTATACAGAATGAGATATAATCTAATTTACTGAGGGCACTAGCTTATTTTGAAAATGACGCTGTTTAATAGTGGCGAGAATATAAATATGCGTCGTTCATCATTTCATGAATAGCTTTGATCAATAAAACAAAATCTCAACTCAATGTCTTGTGAATAACAGATATGCACTTAACCTAATAGCCTTGATTATATATACTCAAGGCTAATAGTAAAGTATAGTCATAGATTATAAAGAGAACAGATACGAAAGCTTGACAGAGAACAGTAAAAAGAGAGAGAGAGAGATGGGTGGACATACCCATTTAAAGGCCCATCGTTTCATGTCGACTCCGTTCGGGCTGCTTCGCGAAATTTCTCAACAGGGTTGTCAATTTGCATAATATTTCCTCCAATTTACGGTCATAGGTCAAATATTTCATAAGCATTTTTTTTGTGTGATAGTTATACAGATACAAATATTCGATAATTACTTGTTTTAAATCAATTTTATCAACATTAAAGGAATTATACAATTGAAAAGATTATAATGTATAAAAATCATACCATGAATATATTTTTTCCACAAACCATATCCTTAGCAACCATGCACAATAACGGTGACGGCTAACCTAACCTAATCAAAACGTCAAAACATGCTCAAAATCACTTGTAATCTGTGCTCAAAATTCATACCGCCATTTTTGTTTGCATCATTGTTTGAAGGTGTTCAATCGGCGATATTAATTGCGTTATTTGACTAATCGATTGTGCGTTGTGGTAATTAGTCCAGTAACTGAAGGGGAAAACCTATCAATATATTTGTCCAATGATTTTTTTTTGGTTGATTTGTAGGTCTTGACAGGTACTTCAAAGGGAGAAAAAGTTCTCCAATATTGCCCCTTGGCTGAGGGCCCAAAATGGCCATTAACACCCCTCGAAAACGGATTCCCGCCATTATCTCCCGAAATATGCAATTTGGAAAATTTTTGTTCAGGTAAAAAGTGAAGGTCGTTGAATTATCTACAAAAATGGTCCTTATAATTTTCGAGAAGTCGATAGTTTTCGAGATAATCGCATCCAAACGTCCCCTCGCTTACGCGGCTGCACTACCTCTAGAAATGCTACCGTCTATAAAATTGACTTGTAAACCGGCGGACAAATTCTTCCAGAACTCAGTCAAAAATAAATATTTTTCGATGATTTAAAGTTCATTTGTAATGGGAATATCCGTAGGTATCAATATGTGTACCTTAAGCCCCGTTCTCGCCCGTCGAGGACATTGCAAAAAGTGGCCAATGTTATTTTTCCCCAATATTTTGGCCTCATCATTGACATTTTATTTATTTTAAATGGTTTATTATCCCTTGTTTTTTCAAATGGGGTCTGGAGAGGTCCTGAATGTTCATAGAAATTTTTTTTCGGTATCTTTGTGGCGTTTCAATAAAAAGTTTATTTATTTATTTGCATTTTCCAGTCGTTTTCGGAGTTCTCACAAACTTGTAAACAAGCGAAAATAAAGAACTAATGTTCAATTATTTTGTTATTAAATGCACACCATTTGAAAGCTTACTATGTCTACTCTCTGAACCAATATTTTTATTCGGAAAACAATGCACTCATTTTCCAGGAACCGGGAAAATTGGTAACACGGGTGAAAACCGGCCTTTTTTTCAAATGCCTTTGTTCTCCGCTGTTAATTTTTTGAGATGCTCCTCTATCTGTGGTTCATGTCAGTTGACACAGTGTTTAAATTATAAGAAAAATGAAGGTATATTCCCGGATGAATTAGAGGTGGAAGGAGAACCACAAGGGCTTGAAGGGGATGTGGAAGAAACATAGATGGAGAGAGAAACTGAAGGGCTGGAAGATGATGAGATAGAAATAGAGCTGGAAGAACAAGGGATAGGGACAAGAGGGACAGAGGAAGAAGTAGAGCAAGAGGTGATAGGCGACGAGAATCACGCTAATGATGAAGAGGATGAATCTGAAGACATGAATTGGTTTAACATAGGATTTTTGCAAAAACTGGCATTCACTGGTTCCTGGCATTCACTGGTGTCTTTATCCCACTCTGAATTTTTCTATGTTTTTTGTATTTTCAACCTAATTTTTATAAGAATAAATGGTATTTGTTTAAAAATTCCTTGTTTTTTTTGAAATCCTGCACATATACTGATCCTTCTGAAGTTTGCGAAAAATTTGCAAAAAATGGAAAAAAATGCGAAAAATATTTATCAAAAAATTATTATTATCAGCTTCTATAGGTATTGACTTACTAGTAGCCAAAACGCCGTCACTTAAGACTGCCACATGAAGCAATAAGATTTCGCAATTTTCTAGTAAATTTGCGACTCATATCCTTGTGAAATTACACTGAACATTGACTGCAGTGTTGCTGTGACACACAAAAATCGTGTGAAATACGCCAATAATTGCCGAAAAAACGATTGGTGCCCGAATTTTCATGTGTATACACCACAATTTAGCGAGTACAGGTATTCCGCTGGCACCATCTACAATTGGTATCCAAAGTCTAACAGGTGGGAATCTATGTATTTCCGAGGCCCTCGAGCAGAAATTTAGTAAGAAACCACAAAAAATATTCGGTGTAAAAATTTTGGTTTCTTCAAAGGCCATCTTCGCAAAAAATATTCGTGTTGCGAAAAAAATGATGGGGACTATTTTTGTAAATAATTTAACGACCTTCATTTTTCATTGAAACAAAAATTGTTTAGCTTGCGTATTTCGGGAGATATTGGCGGAAACAGTGTTTTGCGACTTTAGGGGCCATTTTGGGCCCTTAGCTAAGGGGCAATCTTGGAGAACTTTTATTTTTAAAATTTTCCCTTGCATAGGTGTATATTGTATTCCTTTTGATAATAAATGAATCAAGAATTATTTGTACTTTGAAATTTGGTTGATTTTTGTGATTATTTGTGTTATCTTAAAATGTATTTATCAATCAATCTCCCAAGAGTGATGACTAGTTATAACAAATCATAGGAATGTACATATAGGTATTAAATAAATACATAAATATATATTCGATTATGATTATGTTTTAATTCATGGTGTAGTTTTAAGGATTTAAAAAAAACTTCCACAAAAACTTGATCCGGCACTAGAAATTGTTATTGTCCCCGAGTCAACATTGCAATTTAGTAAGAAATTCAGGAAATATTTTAAACTGGCAACATCGCGGCCATGCGGCGACCTAGTTAAAGGTCCAAGGTCATTGACGACGGAGCTGAAAATCGTTTGATGTTTTACCGGGATTCGTATCTGTTCTCTTTATAATCTGTGGTATAGTTTCATCTTAACAAAACGAAAGTTATCATTCTAGCTCAAATATAATATTATTTCCAGACTGTCAGTTACAACTAATAAAAGACGAGGCTGACGTATCAAACCACGACCTTCCACATACGTCTATTGACTGCCAAGTGTGGTTTCCTTTGCAAAATAGCAACGGACATGGTATTATTATAGAGCTGACGCGACTCAACGTGCCTTGTACAAAAGGATTTGTCGATTTTCCAAGTCTCAACAGTACTCAACATCCCTTTAGCGAAACTACAAGTAAGGTTTTTTTTCATGATATTTATTTGATATATCATACAGTGTGGCTATAGTTCCGCTGCCAGAATTATGAATGTAAAATTAGAATTCAACCTTAGGGCGAAAGTTTATATGACATATTTAAAAATCCGAATAATTCCGACAACAATTTGGCTTAGTGTTATGTCTTTATTTGACAATATATATTTTAATCTAAGGAAATGACGTATTTGATTGCACTCTGTAATATACTCTGTCGCAAAAAAAACCATTGTATTTATAGTCCAGTAAATGAACCCCCTTAACCCTGGAAAACGGGTTTCTCGTTAATATCTGGCTCGATATGCGGATAAGAGAATTTTTCTTCCAACAAAAAATGAAGATCGTCTCATTATCTAAAAAGTGGCTCCTATCATTTTTTTTCAAAAATTCGATAGTTATCGAGATAATGATAATTTACCTTCTAATAACAAGTTGCTGCTTCTTGGTAAACGATTTATATATTTTTATATTTATTATATTATTACCTCCGACATCTAACGTATTTTAATTGTGAAAAAATTCAATACAACGAGAATAAAACATTGGCAGAAACAACATTTTCTCAATTATGTCTCACAATTCCCAACAACATTTGTAAATCGTCCACTGTTGAAAATGACATTATCCTTTCTGGCAGATGATTTTCATCATCTTTTCATTCAATTTTCTTCACCAAAATACAGCCAGAATTTCTATTTCATTAGATTGTATAATTTCATTCATAATTGTAATTTGGTTTTCCAATAATTTTTGTTGTCACTCATTTGTTGTAAAATTGGATTGAAATTATGAATTTTAAAAACAGCGAAACAATTGGTTTTTCGTTTTTGTTTTGGTTTATTTTGATTTCGTCCAAGTTCTTCATTAAGTTTCTCGTAACGCTCGCCATCATTAGCAGTAAACTTCCCCTAATGACTTCAGAATTCAAAACGTGCCAATTGATTATGCCTCGTTTTCTGCTTTGTCGATTACATAGTATTTCAGTCACCTACTCAAGTTTCTATTAGCAGAAGTTAATAGCGTTTAAATTATATGGGTAGCACTTCTGATATAATACAATAAATCCTTTGTCCCACGATCACATAGGGAAGTAATAATGTATACCGCTCTGTACAGTCACAAGCAGAAAAGTTAAAAGCATTAATTAACAGATATATGGAACAGCAAATATGGAACAACACGAAAATTGGAAGAAACGCAAAAAATATTCAACAAGATGAAATCAACATCACCAAAATTGAATTGAAAAACAACAAAAGTAATAACTGAACATGAACACATAAACGAAACACAGACAGAAGATGCACACAATGCGGCACAACAGAAGACCAAGAGCACATTTTAGAGGACTGCTACCACAGAGACGATTACTGAAAAATTTCAAAGACAAGAACCCACCAAACGTAGACATGACCGACGTAGCAGTACTTAACCACACTTCTTAATAGCTAGTGGAACACTATGATCTTTGACGATCAGACCACATAGCGATATGACCTATCATGCTCTAAGCTGGTGACTGTCATGCTAATATGCTCTCACCTAAAATATCATCCATACGTTTGGGGAATCGAACCCGGGTCTACCGCGTGAGAATCTGGTTTGCTTACTACTCGACCACCGAGGAATATGCAAATTGTTTATCTACACGGTCAGATGTATTACATAATTTTTGCTTGAAAGGAACTAAAGTTCCTACCGTGTGTCCCGTGATACGTTCTACCTTTTGGGTCTTTTTCCTGTGGTACGGATTAAACACCAATTTTTCCTAACACTTGAAGCATATTTGAAGATGATACAACATGTGACATTTGAAACATTCACCTCAATATTGTTAACTTGTAACCCTTAAAAAAGCTTGGACAAATTTTCTTCTCCAATTCCTATCAATTCCGGTAATTCATTGTTTTAACAAAAAGTTTTTTTTCTAGTGCGTCTGAAAGGTCACCAGTCAACCGTTCTTTGTGGAAAACTAGAAGAACTGTCCGAGGTTGATCGACATGTGTATTTTCCAGCTTCGTCTGCATTGTTTCACATACCACCCACTATGTTATTACGAGGAAATCCCATATTTTCTATATCGTACCATTTGGTCGATTATTGTCACAACGTTACCTTCTTCGCCCGAAATGGATCCTTCGAGCTCCAGCCTAAAGAAGAGCTGCAGTGTAGTTTCAAAATACATCTCCCCTATGGAAACAGAGTTGCTCTTAAATTGTGGCCAGGAAACAGTGAAGCTACAGGTTGGTAATTGAAATAGTTATTATTAGAATTGTTATAAGAAAGCTGGAGCTCAATTAGGAACTTCATTTGATACCGAATGGGTGTAATCTGAGTTGGCACCAGTTCAAGACGCGAGCACAACCTATTAGAGCCAAAAAATTGTACCGTTTTTGTTGTAGCAATTTAAATTCTATAAGGTTTGTATAAACAGCTTCAAGATATATCTTATAGAATACCAAAATTCTTATAACGGTCTACAAAATAATTAAATGATCCTTGTACAACTAAAAAGGGCACATTTTTATACAACTGTTTGGTTGTAGAACAGTTCTATTAAAAGTTTTATATGACTGTTTGATACACATTTGTACAACTCTGTTTTATAATCATTTATACAGCTACTATTATAGTCTGTACAGAAAGTACGAGGAGTAATAAATCATTTATTTAAGTAGATTTCATAGACGTACCAAAATATATTTTAAGAGGGTATACCGTAAGGTACATTTTGTATTGAACGAAAGAGTTGCAGCTATGCTAAAGAATATACGATTTAAGTCAGAGGTAACGGGATGTACTAATTTTAATAAAAAAAAGTGATAGAGGTACATAAATTTTAGTAAGTTTGATAAAGAAAGGCAACACAGTTTATTCATAATAGAAAACAAACCAATCTGTAACAATAATTATTTTATATATTTTTGTATATATGTGTGTACAAATGCTGGATATACAGTTTCCAAATCTTGGCAAGATGAAAACATTAAAAGCGGAAGGCAGGCATTCGTGGAAGGTTTGTTGTTATTTTTGCAGCCACTATCTGTAAAAGGAAAAAGACTTATCATTGTCCATGTTGGAAGTTCTGAAGGTTTTGTTGATGGTGGATCATTAACTTTTATTTCAAAACGCACGGGGGACTATCACGAAGATATGAATGGGGATGTCTTCGAGGAATGGTTTGTTCAAATGTTGGATCTGATTCCAAAAGGGGCTGTTATTGTTATGGACAACGCAAGTTACCATTCACGGTTACGAGGAGCATTGCCCACAAGTCGTTGGCGTAAAGCAGAGCTTTTGGAGTGGCTTATTTCGAAAAATATTAAGTTTCCAAAAGATCCACTAAGGAAAGAACTTTACAGAATTGCAAAAATGAACAAGAATAAATACAAAACCTACATTGTAGAAGAAATGGCTTCTTCTCGTGGTATATCAGTTCTTCGACTTCCCCCTTATCATTGTGAACTTAATCCCATAGAATTAAT
Source organism: Galerucella calmariensis (assembly GCA_910591675.1). Lineage (NCBI taxonomy): Eukaryota > Metazoa > Arthropoda > Insecta > Coleoptera > Chrysomelidae > Galerucella > Galerucella calmariensis. The sequence goes on from CAJUYG010004499.1 coordinate 8,980, forward strand.
ATGGGCTCAGGTAAAGGGGGAAGTTGGAAAAAAAAATACTACTTTCAAAATAAACGATGTTGTGAAATTGTTTGGGAGTGCTGTAAGTCATGTTAGTAAGGAAAATTGGACAAACTGTATCGAGCATGTTATCAAAGTAGAGGCAAATATGTTGAAAATTGACAACATTTGTGATGATTTAATCAACCCTATTATTATTAATGTCAACAACGATTCTTCCTCTTCCGAGTCGGATATAGAATAAAATGTAAGTAATAAATGTATTCCAATAATTATTTCCTTTCATTTTTTATTATATTATAATTTAAAACGTATTTTTTTCCCAAAATACACACCACTGCATTGCGTTATTGCTTATCTGCTAATCCTTTAACAACGAAGAAACCCTAAATTTTGCTACAACTGAAACAAATACGGGGTCGATCTACCTGGTTTTTAGATTTACGGAAGAAATGTAATTTAAAGTAAGAGATTTATCAAAAATTTCATGGTGCTCCCTGTAAAGGTTTTGCATACTTAATTAGGGTTTATTACTCCTCGTACTTTCTGTACAGACTATAATAGTGTGTCATAAGGTATTATAACATTTTAAAAGAAATGATCGTATAATGCGTTATAGCATTTGTTGTAAAAGTCACTATAGAATCATTTAATACAACAATTTTCTTTGAAAAACAAAATTATCACAATAAAAGGCTTAATAAAAACAATCAGTCCTTAAAACAACGCTATTCGACTGTTATACAACAATTCAGTTCTCTTAGAATTCCATTTTGCTAGTTGGGAGGTATTGGTATATCTTTTGGTTAAACCCTATACTCACCTACCTAAAGTTAGATAACATTGAAAAATAAAATCGATGTTGACCTACCAAATCTATTTCAGGTTCTCCTGAGACCGCTGTCAACTTTCAAGACTTTAAAAACGGCAAAGTGGAATGCGATGGGCTTCTCATTCAACTTCAAGATGGGGGCTCTTTTTGGGCGCATTGTACGAAACCTGGAGATGGACAGAGACAAATTGAGATTGTTTCCAGAGATAATAAAGTGGTAAGTGAAATACGGGCTTGGAAATTATGTTATACAAAAAAGGAACAAGAACATAGGAACTCCGAAGAAAATTGGATTCTTTGAACGATGAAAAAGATTTCAACAAATTCCCCAGAAAAGGTTTTTTTTGTTTATAATTTTGCATCGCTCACTTTAATTAAACATAATAATTAAAATAGGAATTGGGGACCCCGTCCTTTGAAATTATGTTTTAGAATGGTATAAATAAGCTTTCATTAGAGTTTTATTACAGTTTCCTGTGATATTGTCGTATTTAATAGAAACTCATAGTATAGTTGTAAAAACAGCTTGTGGTTTCATCATTTGCCATTTACGCGCCTCTATTTCTACCATCGAGCTGTTATGAACTGTAGAAATACAAGAGACAGTTGTGCTTAGGCAATCAGAGACTCTTATGGGTGACTACAACCTGTTGAGATCAGGTGAATGCATAAAGCAAAGTAAAACTGCACCAAGTGTTTCAACATGGATCCTAACAGGACATTGTCGCCTGAATGGGCAACAGAAAAAGCTGAAAATAGTGGAAGAACAAGAATGTAAACTCTGTACCACATATTCCTAGAGAGTTTTGAATCAAAACTCCTTTTTCAATCGATTCTAGTGAAGCTAGTTATTTCATTGATTTCTTAGTAAGTGCGCCACAGCTACTCAATTAGATCGTATCCCAAAAATGGTGACATAGTAGGGGTTCACTTGTTCCTTCCTTCTTTGTACTTTTTTCAATAAAGCCTATAAATTCACTGATAAATTTTTTTTCCACAGATATTGAAAGTTATAATTCGGACATCGACCACTAACAGCGGCAACTTTGGACTTAAAATGTCGTATCGAGCGGAACCGGTAGAAAGTGTGGTGGGAGTATGTGACTTTGGGTGGGTAGAGATAAGTCCATTTTGTATCGGTGGGATCGGGGACTTGAAATTACCGTGGGTACAAGCGGAAGCCGAGTGCGCTCGAATGGGTGGTCACCTCGCGAGTATACCGACGAAAAGGCATCAACAGCTGATTGATAATATAATAATTAATAGGTAAGTCTTACATACTTATAATAGTATATTCTTCAACGAGTGCAGAATAATGGCTATTATTCAGGCGGATGAAGTTTCAAAAACGAGGGAGCGCAGCGAGTGAGTTTTGGAATCATCCAAGTGAATAATAGCCATTCTACACAAGTAATAGTATATTATTAAACGAGCAATTTATGATAGCCATAATTCACGATGGGTGACGTTTGCGTCACGAGCAGCAGGCGAGGGGCGCAAGTCACCCAAGTGAATTATGGCCATAAATTGCGAGTAGAATACTATACTTTGTCCACGACACTTAATTTATTTATTAATAAATAAAAGTCAGTAGTGATTTGGCATATTACTAACCTCAAAATGTTGTGGCATCTACTTCAAATAATTTGACATATATTGAGATGGGCGATACTGTAGAAAGTATCAATACAACGTACCGTTATAAATATATTGTTTTAAAATACTTAATATTAGAAAATATCGTTATGAAAAGTATCAATACTAAAAATTTAAATATTTTATAGATACGATATATGTCAGAAACAAATTTCCTGAACAAAATACACAGATTTAATAGTTTATTTCATATTGTACCCCCATCTCTAGTCGGGAATTATGAACCATAATACACTACAGTGTATTATGAACCATAATTCACGACAGTTGATATATGGGTACCATATACCTTTAGTATTGACTTATTATTAGGTGGTCGTGGACAAAAGACTATACTTTCTCTACGACTAAAAAGAAAAAACTTCCAGAGTGAGGATCGATCCTCGATCGTCCGCGCCATAGTCAACCACAACTAGGCTTTTGGAGTATATTTATAAAAATGTAAAGAGTAAATATATATACGTAACTCATATTTTCAATAGGAAGCCTTACATTTATAAGTGAAATTAATTCTGGAAGGCGTACATATTTCAATATAGTTACTGTTGTCCATTTTTTTTCTTATAATACGTAAAACTATGATTTTATAATAATTTTGACGTTTCAAACGACGCGTTGTCAGAAGCGATTTGCGTTCTTAGGTATTTGAAGTTTTAAAGAGACGATTTGATTTATTCATTTCAATTCATTCCAGCGTGAATTCTGAAAATAATAGAATGTGATTGGCTAACGAGAGTGAATTCTTTTTATCATTCATTGGTGTGAAGAATTTATATCATTATGCAGCTAAATATGTGTGCGTTATTATTTGGTCGTGGAGAAAATGTATTATAATTATTTGTGGGAAAGATATTGTGAGTTTTGTCAATTTCTGGAAAACTACTGTATACTGCACTGTATACTTTTCCGTTCGTGCGTAAAATGCTTCTTACCACACACGTTACGTAATATACTATTATCACCTTGGTGTATGATAAACTATTATGTAACTAACAAAATAAAACTGAACTTTTTCATTTGTTATGGAACGAGATATAGTTTATTCGTCTATTAAACGAGATATAGTTTATTCCAACAAGTTCCTAGAGTGTTGGAAAGCAATAATGCCCAAACTAACAGGTGTCTACTGGATATCACAAAGCTGTACTTAAAATTGTCGAAACTATTAAGAATATTATAAGTATGATGAATATTTTATAACTGAGTGCACATGACTCGAAAGTCAAGAAAACATATTTGTATTCTGTGTAAATATTAATTTATTAAAATCGCAGAGCGCTTTCGGCTATTAAGCCATCTCCAGTGCTTACCTGCAAGTAAGTAAAAAAGTTGGAAAATATAAAAGAAGTAGATAAAGAATTACTTACTCGTCAGGTAATTTATACAAGAATCTTTGACAACACATTGACGTCATAAATTAAAAATGTAGGATAACATTAAAATTAAAATGATCCCCTGTTTAGGGTTTGTTAAATCTAGATATTAAACATTATTAAAAATTTTATTAAAATTATTTTAGACTGAACTCCGAACACGTGTTCGTCTAATGGATGTTGAAGTGACACTCCTTCAATTTTAAAAAATTAGCATATGACAAATGACAGTGAACATAGAACTCAATCATTCTAACAGGAGTTTAAAAATGACATTGTAGAAATTTTTTTCAAATGTCCCAAAACAGATATGTGAACTTCCTAAATGAAATTATAAAAAAATAATTTCATATTAAGGTCTAATGAGAACCTATCAAGTTATAAAATACTGAAAAAGATTAATTACTAAATCTAATTCAAAATAGAAAATTCACATATATGTCAAGAGAGATCCAAAAGTAAACAAATTAATTTAAACAATTAAAATGTTAATGTAAATAATAATGAATAAATTATCTGAGAATGATTCCAAACAACACAACTAAATAAACATTGTAGTAGTCACCAATAACAAAAAACATCTAATAAGGGAAAATAAATTTGATTAAAGTCTAATGAGAACTCAATATTCAAATCTAATTCCAAAAACGGATAAGATTAAGGGTCTAATGAGAACCCCTTTCCAAATCTAATTCAAATTAGATAATCAATTAATAGTCAAAGGAAACTCCAAATACAATGACCATTCGAATAATGAAGTATGTAAAAACAAGTTACAGAAGTTATTAAAAACTATTTAAATCTACAGAAAATAATAGTCAAATATATACCAAGTAATCTCAAAAACCAATGTGAGTGATTTTTAATTAGAAAGATCTGATTTAGAGTCTAATGAGAACGCATTACTCAAATCCACTACTAATAAGAAAAAGATTAAGGGTTTAATGAGAACCCATTACTAAATCTAATTCTAAAAACAACTACAACAATAGTTCAGAAAAATTTAAAATAAACAAATGGAACATATGGTATCAGCTTGATGATGTTATGGATAAATATGAATATCATCATAGAGAGAGGATTAGTATGTAAAAAACAAATTACAGAATTTATTAAAAAAATTTCATATATATTTGAATCTAAAGAAACTAATGGTCAAATTATACTTTAAAAAATTTCCCAAAAAACCAATGTGAGTTATTTTCAATGAGAAAGATCTGATTTAGAGTCTAATGAGGACCCATTACTCAAATCAACTACTAGCCAGAAAAAGATTGAGGGTTTAATGAGAACTCATTCCTAAATCTAATTCAAAAACAACTATAACAAGAGTCCAGAAATATTTAAAATAAACCATCAATTTTTTAAACGTCTATGTAATGGAATATAAGATCTATTCAATTGTACTTGTTTATTCAAACAAAAACTATTGTCTTGTAATTCTTCACTAATTTGTAAATCCTCAAGAAAATCTAACCTATTAAAATTTTTTGAATTAACCTCTTTTAAAATTGTTGAATTACGATTAGGACTAAAACTATGCTTATTGAATTTTAAGTGATGACCAAAAGCTGAATTCTCATATTTACTCAAATGTTCACCTATTCGAACTTTTAAAGGTCTACAAGTTCTACCTAGGTATATATGAAGCTTCACAATCGTTACATTCAAGTTTATAAATACCACTTTTTGATAATTTATTAATTTTATCTTTTGAATTGACCAAATGTTTACTCAAGTTATTAGTGCTCTTAAAAGAAATTCTTGTATCTGTTAATTTATTATTAAGAGAAATGTTTTCATTCAGAAAAGGTAAAGCTACATATCTAAAAGATTTCTCTTCAGAAGGATAAGTCAATTCTTGTTCTCTTTTGTTTTTAATTTTCTGAATTAACCTATTAATGATATTAGGATCATAACCATTATTACAAGCTATCTGTTTAATAATATTTAATTCATTATTATAGTTGGAATGTGAAAGTGGGACATTAAGAAATCTATGAATGTAACAATAAAAAGCTGTCATTTTATGTTGATGAGGGTGATTGAAAATGAAGGTATGACATGGTCCGTTTGTGTAGGTTTCCTATATATGCTGAATTCTAATTTGTCTGATTTGTGGATAGTGAGGTCTAAGAAATTTAATTTATTTTCAGATTCAACTTCTAAAGTAAAAGTAATGTTGGGATGAATTAAATTTATTTTATTTAAAAGATTATTAGCTGTTATTGAATTACCATTAATAAAAACAAGACAATCATCTACATATCTGAACCAATTTAATATTTCGCTATTATTCTCGTTAATTATGTGATTGACTTCTAAATTATTCATGAACAAGTCAGCCGACTTTTTTACTTACTTGCAGGTAAGCACTGAAGATGGCTTAATGGCCGAAAGCGCTCTGCGATTTTTAAAAATTAAATTTTTACACAGAATACAAATATGTTTTCTTGACTATTATAAGTATACCTATTGCAGCCAAGATTGTGCCTTTAGCTGGACTGTGTGACAATAAATAAATATATAAGCAGCAGTTGCCTGGCTAGAAGTAGAACTGTTTTGTTGGTTCAGGAATTATTCAGATAACACAGACTAGGAATAAGCAGAATAACAATTCGCTGTAGGTATGTATTTTGAGTATGCCCAATGTCACTTTGGCTACGCTTTATGCCACTTTACCCACAACTTTTGTTGTTAGGAGAAATTGTTGATTTCGCGTATTATAACAAGAGTCCGAAAAGTGTTTTTGATGGTGGCGGTGTGAAAGAATGTTCATTCATATCCTAAGACAAAATTAAAACAATTAGAACCAATTTCGCTTAACACATTCTCTAAGCATGAACCAAGATTTCTCTTTAACCTTCAATGGAATTTCATTGAACACTGTATTGATGTCAAGGTTTTCCAAGTCATGTCCTCCTTCTTTCGCATTAACAATTAGATTGTGGAACGAAAATGCGTGATCAAATTCATATCTTGACACAGATTTCATTTCATACAAAAAACTATCATATGAAAAAGGACTGACATCACAATTATGTTTTTTCAATACTGTTAGTAAATTTTCATGATAATATTTCAATAAATAATCTAAATCACTTTCCAAAACTTCTTGTTTGACCGAAGACCACAAAAAGAAAAATATATCCTCTGCTGGAGACCCGTATTGGTAGTCCTGGAAATCCACCAATTTATTGCTGATCGGTTTACCATTTTCAAACTTTTGCATTGTATTGTTCGTCCAAGCATCCGTGTGCACTAAGCAAGAAAATGGCTCATTAATTGGAGGAAATGGACTCAATCCCCAGCCTACGAACTTTTCAGATAAATGAGCCAGGTCCTTATTTTCTTCGATTATCATCTTGAAAACTGGAATAACATCCTGACGTGGAGGATTGAAACGTTCACAATACCGTTTTATTTTCTCTTCAAAAATATCAGGTTTCTTGAGTTTGAAAGCCAAAGATACTCCGTGTAGAAGAGCCAAGTCGTGCAAAATGAGTTTCGTTGTATCCAAATCCAAACCTGCTCTTTTGTCTGAATTTTTAAAACCTACAAAATATAGTTGTTGAAATTCCACAGTTACCGTTAAATTGAGAAAAAATCTGGCCCAAATTGGGATAAACATCATAACAAAGGATTTGAATTAAATCCGCCGGAACGAATAGTACATTGTTTACCGGGTAGGAAAAGCTTAACATTCCTGGAC
>CAJUYG010004500.1:0-16550 GCA_910591675.1 Galerucella calmariensis
GTAAATCTTCAATAAACGCTATCCCTAATATTATAATCAACAACGTCTCTCTTCAGGTTGTAAATCACTGCAAAATATTGGGTATGATATTTGACTCCCGTCTCAACTGGGAAAAACATATTTTAGATTTAAAAAGCGAAGGATTCAGACGACTAAATATCATAAAAACTCTTTCTCACTTCCATTGGGGCGCGGACGAAAATTCTCTCTTAAAAATTTACAGATCTCTTATTCGATCTAAATTAGATTATGGCTGCTTCGTATACATATCTGCATCTAAATCACATATTAATGTCTTGAACTCGGTACACAATACAGCTCTTCGACTGTGCCTGGGGGCGTTTAGGTCTAGCCCGGTAGAAAGTCTCTACTGCGAAGCAAATAAACCTCCTTTATGGATAAGACGTCAACAATTATTACTTAACTATGTTATCACGGTATCTTCCAATCCTCTTAACCCTGTATACAGCTTGTTTAACAATGATAACTTACAGAACACAACACCCGCAACAATAAGACCCTTACCTATACTACTGAAGACAATGCCAATCAAAATTGATATTTCTCAAACATTCCCTCTACCTCTTCCCTCAATGCCCCCATGGACGAAAAACATTCCTCATATCAACGCATCTCTCACAACTCTGAATAAAAATGAAACACCAAATGATCTAATCAAAAAAACTTTTCTGGATATAATACCGAAGTGAATATGATTTGATACTGTATACTGATGCCTCAAAAAATTAAACAGGACTCGGTTGTGCCGTAACAACATTAGAATTTCCAATTTTCTCCTCCAAAGTATCATCAGCTTGCACCGTACATACCGGCGAACTCTATAGTATACTTCAGGCTTTCAAACATATTTCCGCTTCCAATAAAAATGTCTGCATATGTACAGACTCTCTTGCCTCTATACACTCCATTAAAGATATATTTAGTGACCATCCTCTAGTACAGAATATCCATGATACCTATCAACTCTCCTTTTCCCAAAATATAACAGTTACCATTCTATGGACACCATCTCATATTGGTATAATGGGAAACGAACTTGCTGATCAACTAGCTAAAAGGGCCACAACTTTGAACTATTATGCAGATAACATCCAAATTGCATCCGATCTCAAGCAAGTCATCAAGCATAAGGTCAAGGCTCTATGGCAAGATCATTGGAAATCCACCCCGACAAAACTGCAAAAAATCCAACCTTCAAAGCCACCCTTACTATATTGGAGCTTCAAATCTCTCAAGACAAGACCTAGCGGTGCTGAGGAGACTAAGAATCGGTCACACTAGATTCACTCATGGCTACCTTATGTCATCCAACAATCGACCATTCTGTTCAACCTGTAACTGCATCTACACCGTTGAACACATTATCTTAGAATGCCAATAGTACACAGCTAAAAGACAACACCTCAATCTCAAAGGAAGTCTTCAAGAGATACTCGGAAATCCAGATAATGTCCTTACCGTTCTCCAGCTCCTGAAAGATGTCCAGCTATACCACAAAATTTAATATATTTATTGTACCTACCTTACTGTACCTGTGCGAGTGGCCTTAAAGTAGCCGAGCACGTTAATTGTAATAAAAAAAAAACTTTTTGAATGAAAATTATTATTTGTAAAAGATCCAAACTACTTCAAATACATTGTACTTACCTATCTATTACATCTTGGGGAAATATAGGAAACAACATCTCTTTTTGAAAAAATATTTGTTAAATGTAGAAAATTTTTTAGAAAATAAGTACCCAACTTTACGATAACTAAAGAGATTAAAAAACTATTCAACCTACTCTATTGATAAATGTTCTAAACTATTTCAAAATGAATAAGTAGGTACTCAATTTGTTGATAAATTATTGATCGGTTAAACTTTTAATTGAAAATCATTCCTAAAAGATCCCAAATAATTATAAAAAACTTTTTGAATAGACTGCATGCATTTATGGCTAGTGAAGAAAGGATCATCATATATTAGTAAAATATATACAACAATAGGTATATTTTACCTATGTCTTTTGAAAAAAATGAACGAAAAATGAATAAATAGTGCTAGTAGCTACCAGATACTAAAACAAAAACTTACCTTATATAAAGAATTTTAATCCTTGGAAACCACGACCAGAAATTTCACTACACCGAATTTTTCGGAGACACAAGTTTCACTACCGTAAATTACGAATATATCTAAACTCCCGACACGGCCGTCCGATTCAAAAGTTAATTTGTTATTGAAAGCAAATCTTAAGATTTATTTATTAGTCCCACTATTCGACATCAACATGTATTTGTCATCGATGTGAATTCAATATAAACTGGCCGCCTTATTTAAGAATATAAAGATAGATTATTTTGAAAAACGATTTTACATCGTTTTTGATATTTTCAGTATACAAGGAAAGTAGAAAAGTTCCAAAATAATTAATGAATAAATTCCATTTCCGTTTAACTACGGCGAGCAGTGTTTATATGGACAAAATAAACTTATGTTATAAGGGATATCTGACTTCCATTCGTTGCTGTGATTCACGGAAAAAAGAAAAAACTAAAGAATATCTGTCTTCTTCTTTTTATAGTCTCTTCTTTTCCGTGAATCACAGAAACAAATATCTCTTAAAATACATATTTATTTTGTCGATATAAACACTTATGAATTAGTTCGGAACTTTTCTACTTTCCCTGTATACTGAAAATATCAAAAAAGATAGAAAAAGTTTTTTAAAATTAATGTATCTTTATATTTTTAAATACGGCGGGCAGTGTATATTCAATTCACATCGATGACAAATACTTGTTTATGTCGAACGGCTGACTAATAATTAAATTTTAAATCTTGTCTTCAGTAACGAATCAATTTTTGAATTGGACGGACGTGTCGGGTCGCGCGAGAGATATATTTGTAATTTACGGAAATATAAGTGTATTTTCGAGATTTCGGGAGTGTGTGCCTATGTTCCAAATTATTTCCGGTAGTGAAACTATGTGTCTTCGAAAAATTCGGTAGTGAAGTGTAGTGAAATTTCTGGTCGTAATTCCCAAGGATTAAAATTCTATATATAAGGTAAGTCTTTATTTTAGTATATGGTAGTACTAAATAATACTCTATTTATTCATTTTTCGTAAATTTTTTTCAAAAGACGTAGCTTTGTTGTATATATTTTACCAATATATATGATCCTTTCTTTACTAGCAATAAATACATGCAGTCTATTCAAAAAGGTTTTTATAATTATTTGGATCTTTTAGGAATGATTTTCAATAAAAAGTTTAACCCATTAATAATTTATCAACAATTTGAGTACTTACTTGATTTTAAAATAGTTCAAAACGTTTATGAATAAATAGAGTTATATACTTTTTGAATCTTTTAAGTTGTCGTATAAAAATTTTCCTATATCTATTTTGATTTCTCAAATGTTTTTTTTTTCCAAAATAGGGTACCTAAGCTGTTTTCTATAGGTACTTTCCCAATATATTATCATCTTATTTATCGCTACTACTAATAGAAATAAATAAATACACTGTATTTAAATAATTTTGGATCTTTTTTATACAATTTTCACAAAAAGTTTAACCCTTCTATCAACAAATTGAGTACCTACCTACTTACTTTGAAATATTTCAGAATATTTATCAATAGTTGAATAGTTTTTGAATCTTTTTAGTTATCATACAGTTGGGTATTTATTTAAAAAAAAAGATTAGTACCTATATTTTCCAAATAGATTATACTTTCTTTTATCTCTCACTACTACTATATAATAGCAATAAATAAATACACATAGTTTGGATCTTTTACAAATAATTTTTAAACAAAAAGTTCAACAGTTTTATAATTTATCAACAAATTGAGTACCTACTTGTTAATTTTGGAATAATTTAGAGCATTTATCAATAGAGAAGGTTAAATATTTTTCAAATCTCTTTAGTTATTGTACAATTGGGTACCTACTTATTTTCTAAAAATGTTTTTATATTTATTTATTCAACAAATATTTTATACAAAACACTTACGAGTAGGTACCTATGCTGTTTCCTATACTTTCCCAATATATTATCCTTTCTTTATTTCTCACTACTACTAATAGCAATAAATAAATACATTGTATTTAGATAATTTTGTTTGATATGGTTTATAAATAAAACATCCTAGTGTCTTCTTAAATATGTTTACCATTTACTAAGATGGAAAAATGATGGAATACATGCAACACGTGGTTACTACTTACTAACATAGATAATATACCTAGTCTCTTCTACATTGCGCATGACACTAATACTAACGTACAGTGATTACAGGCTATACAACCATGCATACACTAGTAGTAGACCAGGGCCTACTATGTTTGTATCATACATCCCCCCTTATAAATCTAAGAGTGAAGGTCTTTTTATAAGACGTCCATATCGAGAGGTTTTCTCTCTAGCTTGGGTGTCTTCTTTTTGATCAGAGGAAGCTTCAGGTTCTGGTTTATTCAGTGTGGCATGAGTGGCACTACTATCGGAAGAAACAAATAAACTGTCAGAATTTGTATCATTAACTAAATTATCAGTGTCATTACACAATTGTCTGTAAGGGTTTTCAGACATTCTTAAGTCGTGTCTGTTTCCTCTAACAGTATTTCCATATGAATCTTGGATGATATATTAGCGTGGTGATTTATCTAACTCTACTACTTTGCCCGAGTCCCATGAATTTGTTACATGATTGAAAACCGTTACATCATTATTTTTGTCAAGCGGTTTAAAACACTTAGCAGTTTTATTAAAATACTTAACATTATAATCTCTCTTTGATTCTAATTTCTGACTAACATTTTTACACAGTTCAGGTTGCAACAAATTATTATGAGTGGGTACTTTAGTTTTGCATCTTCGGCTATTGATTAATTGAGAAGGTGAATAATCCATATATTTTAGAGGTGCATTCCTATAACTTAGTGATGCACTTTCTAGGTCCTTTCTTTCCTCCATTGATTTTTTAAGTGAATTTTTTTAAATGGAGACAGCTTTTTATGCTAATCCATTTGATCTCGCAAAATAAGGACTTCTCAATGCAATATTAAAGTTCCACTCTCGAGCAAATTTTCTAAATAAGTCACTGTTATATGGTACATTATCGGCTACAAATGTATCTGGAGGACCCAACCGTGCGAAAACAGACCTTATTTGTTTAATAACTGAGTTTGCACTTTTATCTGTGATTGGAATCAACTCCAACCAATTAGAAAAAGCATCAAACAGTACAACATAACTCTTATTTGCATAAGTAAAAATGTCAGACCCAATTCTCTCCCAAGGTCTTGTTGGTAAAGGATATGGTAACAAGTTTTCTTTGGGATTTTTGCGCATAAACTTTTCACAGATTTTATAACTTTTCACAAAGGACTCTATGTCAGATGTCACGCCTGGCCAGTAGAAAATTTGTCGTGCACGCGCTTTTGTTTTTTCAATGCCCAAATGGCCCTCGTGTAAAAGCTTCAACATTTCACTTCTAAGGCTACTTGGCACAATAATTTTTTTGCAAAGAATACTAAATCGTTATTTATATAAAGCTGGTCTTTGAATTTTGAATAGTTTTTAACACTAACCGGCACTTTATTATTTTGTTCAGGCCAACCATTATTAATAAGGTTTGTAACAATTTTTAACTGTGGATCATTTGAAGTTTCAACTTTAAATTGATTTTGTCTTTCATTTGAAAGTTATAATTTAACAATTTTAGACGCATTCTTTGGAGTCTTGGCGAGATTAAATGAAGATCTTTCCTGAAAATAGATTCTAGAGGCTTATGGTCACTGTGTACCTTAACATCAAATCCATATATAAAATAATGGAATTTTTGACAAGCAAATAAAATTGCGAGGGTTTCTTTCTCGATTTGGGCGTATTTTTGTTCTGTGGTAGTTAGGCTTCTGGATGCGAAAGCAATAGGCTCATTGTCTTGTATAAGGCAAGCACCAAGCCCATCCTTGGACGCATCTGTTTCAATATCAATTTTTTTACTCGGATCAAAAAATGCTAATACAGGAGAATTTGTTAGTATGTGTTTGAGTTGGTCTACAGCATTTTGATGTACATGGGTCCAGTTTCACTCAACATCAAGTCTAGTCAGATGCCTAAGAGGTGCTGAGATTTTTGACAAGTTTGGTATAAATTTACTTACATATTTCACCATGCCTAAGAAGCGTAACACATCAGGTTTTGATTGAGGAAGTGGCATATCTAGAATAGCATTAATATAGTTTCTGTTTGTCTTTATACCACTTTTTGAAAATATCTGACCCATAAATTTAACATTATCATTTTTGAACTGTATTTTATTTTTATTTAATTTAATGTTGTATTTTGATGCTCTCTCCAAAACAATTTTTGAATTTTTATCATGTTCAGCCTCTGAAGAGCCTGTCACAATCAGGTCATCAAAATACACTCCAACACCTTCAAGATTACCAAATAACTCAATATTTTTCTTTTGAAATACCTCTGGAGCCGAACATATTCCAAAAGGTAGTCTGCTAAACTGATACCGACCAAATGGTGTGCCAAATGTGCAAAGATCAGCACTCGCATTATCGAGTTCTACCTGCCAATACCCATCCTTCATATCGAGGACTGTGAAAAATTCTTTATTACACAATTTCCCGGCAATTTCATCGATGGAGGGTTAAAAAGTGTTCTCTCTTAATGGCTTTATTAAGCTCTTTGAGATCTAGACATAGTCTTAAATCACCATTTGGTTTTTCTACTAATACTAGTGGGTGAACCCACTCAGTATGTTTATCTATTTTTTTAATAATTCCCTTGGTTTCAAGATCGCATAACTTTGCTTTAAGATTTTCATGCAAAGACTGAGGTACTCTTCTAATAGCACTAATCTGTGGAATAACATTATCTTTCAAGGTTATGTGATGTTGTCCAGGAAACTTTCCTAGCCCTTCAAATACTTTCGGATACTTATCTAATATATCATTAACTACTTTAAACTTTGTTTGTATACTATCAATACGTTTGATTAAATTTAATTTCAAGCATTCCTGTAGTCCTAGCAAAGGCATCTGATTATCAGCATCAACTACTACAAACGGTACTGTGCAATTATACACATAAGAATGTTTTTCCAATTTTTTATTAAATGATTTTAACAATATTTAACTAAAACATTTCAGTGATGTATTAAAAATAGACAGTTTATGACAGTAGTTTTTTACAATGACAACAGCAATCTTCGATTCTTTAGGCTGCCGTACTAGTCCGGTATTAGCGGCTAAGGAACAGTGCGGTAAGAACTGATAGAGCAGCAGGCAGTCTAGTGACTGAATTATTACAAATTATAACATACCGGCCCCCTTGACAGCCAAAAGGCTTCAATTAAAAAATAACTGGTTGCAATTAGGCAGGACGAATAATTTTGTAGCTGGCCTTTTAAACAATGAAGATCCATGTCTTATAGTGGCCGTTCGAATTATACCATCAACTCCTGGATGTACATTTTCAACAATACCCATTTTCCATTTAAGCGGAGGCAGATCATCTTCCTTAACGATAACTACAGTACCAGGCTTCAAAAGGTCAGGATAGTTTTGCTTCCACTTGTGGCGTTGCTGGAGCTCCGAGATAAATTCCTTAGACCACCTTTTCCAAAAGCTTTGGGTGATTTTTTGAAGTCGCTGGAACTTGGACAGACGGCTTTCTTGGATTTCAGCATAATCATGATCAGGAAGAGATGTAAAGGTCTCCCCAATAAGAAAGTGCGCTGGGGTAATAGGTTGAGGGTCGTTTGGATCGTTGGAAGAAGGAAATAGAGGACGGGAGTCAAGACATGCTTCGATTTGATTTAAAATGGTTAAAAATTCTTCATAAGAAAAAGGTGAACGATTTAAAACTCTCTTAAGGTGAAATTTGGTAGACTTAACACCAGCCTCCCAAATTCCGCCAAAGTGTGGAGCACGTGGTGGAATAAAATGCCATTTAACCTTATTTTGGCTTGAATAAGTTTGAATTTGATCTTTATTTTTAATGAGAAAATTGTCAAGATCGTTTTTAGCACCTACAAAATTGGTACCGTGGTCGCTATATATGTTAGCACTCAAACCTCGCCTAGAAAAGAACCTACGAAGTGAGGCAATAAACGCATCTGTAGTAAGATCGCTTACTAATTCTAAGTGTATGGCTCGAGTTGACAGGCATACAAAAAGGCATACATAAGACTTAATGACTTTATAATTTCGAGTTTGCCGATCCTTTAATAGAAACGGTCCACAAAAGTCAACTCCCACATTGAAAAATGGTCGATGAGGAGTTACACGGTATTCTGGTAACTGACCCATGAGATATGTAGTGGAAGTGGCATCGAAGCGATAACAACGCACACACTTTTTAACAGTTTGTTTCACTAAGTTTCTACCAGAAGTAGGCCAAAACTGTTACGTATCGAGGCCAACAAGAGTTGGGGTCCAGCATGCAAAAGTCGTAAATGCTCGTATGCTGCCATGAGCTTGGAAAAATTATGCTTTCCAGGTAAGATTGCTGGATGCTTTTTATGAAAATCGAATTGGGAATGTTTCAATCTACCTCCGACCCTAATTATGCCATCTTTGCTTAATTAGTGATTTAGGCTCAATAATTTACTTTTTTGACCTACAGGTTTAGATTTAGATGAGTCATGATATTCTTGAGGAAATTCCTCCTTTTGAACGAATTGAATAAGTTTATTAAGTGATGATTGAAGTTCCTCGATATCAAGAGGACCTGTTTTTCTTAATTTTTTAGAAATACGACAATTTTGAATAAAACGGAAACAGAAAGCTGTAACCCATTGCAACTTGCTAATAGAAGAGAACCTGTCAAATAGATTAACAAAATTGTCGTTGATTGAAACATTGAAGGATATTTGTTTTTCTGCACGCCTTTCAGGTATCTCAGCTTGGCCAAAACCAGATAAATAATTATCATCGGGGTCTACTGGCCATTTTTCTGGAGAATCTGAAAGCCAGTTAGGTCCTTTCCACCAAAGTTGATTATTAATTAAGTTATTAGGACTTAAACCACGTGAAAGAAGATCAGCGGGGTTCTCGTGAGTATTGATATAATACCATTGATTCGAATCAGTTAATGCTTGAATTTGAGTTACCCTATTACAGACGAAAATCTTCCACTGTTGTGGACTGGATTTAATCCAAGATAGGACGATTTTTGAATCAGACCAATAGAAATAATTATCTATAGGCAAGTCCAGGCAGCCTCTAACGTTTTGAACCAGTTCAGCAAGAAGTAGCGCGGCACATAGCTCAAGACGTGGAATGGTTACTGTCTTTAATGGAGCGACTCTAGTTTTAGAACATAACAAAAAAGAATGACTTAAACCAAAAGTATCTATGGATTTTAAATAAATACAAGCCCCATAAGCCATTTCGCTTGCATCTGAGAAAGCATGTAGTTGTATAGAACTAAAACTTAAAGGTAAAACATGCCTGGGAATATTTAACTTGTTTAAGTCTTGAAGTTGACTTTGGAACTTTAACCAAGTATTGTGAAGTTCTAACGGAATCGACTCATCCCAGTTTAATTTATATTGCCATAACTTTTGAATGATTGCCTTGGCAATAACAATGACTGGTTGAAGCAATCCAAGCGGATCAAATATTTGAGAAACGCAGGATAAAATTTTCCTTTTAGTTGTGTGTTTGTCATTGACAGTTTTTATTGAATATCTGAAAAGATCACCTTCAGAATCCCACAGTAATCTTAAAGTTTTATTTTCTGGGCTTTCACCGAAATGTAGTATAGTATCTGAGCCTTTAAATGAATCAGATAGTACTTCGGGATTATTTGGAAGATCGACAACAAAGCGACCTTCAGGGTTTCTTTTTGTAGTGTTAATAAATAATTCTTCACAAAATGCATCATCAGGAGTAAAAGATTTTGGAACACCAACTTCTTCAATCTCCCAAAATTTCGAAATCTTATCATCAAGGGATTGATCAAGAGTGCTGAGATTACATGAGACAAAAAGGTTCTCTGAATGTGTAGGATTTTGTGAATTATGTGGAAATAGTGCACCCGATATGACCCATCCAAACTGGGTTTTTTGTAGTGTGGGTAACTGCTTTCCTAATTTTATTTGTCCAATCATAATGAGATCCCAGAATTTACTAGCCCCGACTAAGATGTCGATGGGCCCTGGCTCATTGAATGTGGGATCAGCAAGTATAAGGTTAGGAGGAATTTTCAAGCAAGATGTATCAACCTGTATGTATGGAATTTTATTAGTAATTTTAGGTAAAACCAGACATTTTAGGTTCGTTTTAAAAGGTACTTGTCGAGCTTGAACGATAGCAAAAACTTGTTTTAAAGCCTTAGTGCTTTTCTGACCAATGCCAGTAATAGAACAGTTAATTGGGGTAGATTTTAAATCAAGTTTTTCACACAAGTCTTCAGTAATAAAGTTTGATTCACTGCCGCTATCGAGTAAAATGCGACAAATATGTATATTTCCTTGACTATCTGATATTTCAACCAAAGCGGTTGATAATAATACACTACCAGGAGAGAAATTGCTTGAAATACAGGAAACTTCATGATTCTGCAAAGTTTTAGAATTTTCATTTGAATTGGTAACATTAGAATTGATTTTTGCGTTTTCGATTTCAACTTGTGTTTTATTATTTTTGTTGTTATTTGAGAAGCTGAAATGCAATAGAGTATTGTGTCGACGCTCGCATTTACGACAAGGTGATGAGCGACACTGATCTGTGGTGTGGTTATTCCTTAAACAATTCAGACAGAGCTCTTAATTTTTTGACTTCTGATAGTCTAGAGTTTGCACTTAAATCAACAAAGGATTTACAATTATAAATTGTGTGTTCTTTGTGACAATAATTGCAAGTCGGAGTATGACTTGTGAATAAACCTCTTACATTTGTTTTGGATTTGGTATTTTGTGGATTTAATGTTCCAAGAATTCGGCATTTTTTCAATATTTCAAATATTTCTCGTGTAACGTTGTCATGCTTCGCATACTCACACTCCCACTCACGTCTGGTCATAGAATCTAGTTTAGTAGAAAACATGTGGATAATCAAACTATCCCAGGAATCTACTGGTTGACCCAAGACTTGTAAAGCACGTAAATGACGTGTCATACAGTCCAAGATATTACGTAATTCAATATGACACTCTCTTGTCGCGGGTTTAAGATCAAATAATGCTTTGATATGGTTTTTTTCCTTAGCATTGGTTTGTTTTCATAGCGTTCAACAAGTAGATTCCAAGCAATATTATAATTATCAGCCGAACTTTCAAGGGATCTTAATAAATCATTGTGTCATTGTGAATAAGCGACTCAAATGTATCTTTAAAGAAAAGCCACTGTTCGTAATTTCCATCAAAGGAAGGCAAAGTGATAGGAGGAAGCTTTATATTAGGTTGTGATTGCAAAACATACTTTTCTGATGAAACTTCGTTTACGAATTGTACGTTATTTAGCGTGCGATAGCTCTATAATAACAAATGTGCTTGTGAGACAACACTAAAATAGCTATCTTCAAACTTCGTACGTTCTTCTTCCTGCAAGGTTTCATCAGTTGACATATCTAGAATTTCGATATTGGACTGTATTTCATAAAAATGTTCAAGAATAGGCTCAATTTTAGCCAAACGTAGTTCAATCTGATTAAAGTCAATGGTTTCAGAACACTTTTCTTTGTCAATATATGTTTGAAATTTTGTTAATTGTGATTTAAATGTTTTGCGTGAATTTTTCAACTTTTTGAGCTCAAGATCTTCCGTAGACATATTCAATTATAAGCCAAAACAAAGTTTAAATAGGTACTTCAAAAGTAATACAAATTCAAATAATCAAATATTATATATGAATAAGATTGTTCAATTTGTAAACATGCATACAAAATTAAGCCGAAGCAAGGATAAGTCTTCTGTGGCAAGGATAAAGAGGAATTAGGATACGGAGGAATTAAAGAGCGCACTTACTTAATGGAACGCACTGACCTGCTTGGTTGAAGTCGGTGAATTCGCCTGAAATATTGGTGATTTTGCTAGTCTTCTTTGTAACGGTTAGCCTGGATACAAAGATAAGCTGCTTTTCTTGTGTATTTGATGTATATCCGGCTCGAAGGACCATAAATTATGTGCAATTATACACATAAGAATGTTTTTCCAATTTTTTATTAAATGATTTTAACAATATTTAACTAAAACATTTCAGTGATGTATTAAAAATAGACAGTTTATGACAGTAGTTTTTTACAATGACAACAGCAATCTTCGATTCTTTAGGCTGCCGTACTAGTCCGGTATTAGCGGCTAAGGAACAGTGCGGTAAGAACTGATAGAGCAGCAGGCAGTCTAGTGACTGAATTATTACAAATTATAACAGGTACATTGATGCTATCACCTTTAACATTACAATTTAAAGTAACTGTACCAAGAGTTTTTAACCTAAATTCTGAACTTCCATAAGGTAAGAGCGAAATATTAGACTTATTTATTTTCACATTCAGATCTAATGACTTTAAAATTTTATGAGGCAAAACACTGACCTCAGCACCAGTGTCTAACTTAAAATTAATCAACTTATCATTAATGAATACCTGCTTTGTCCATACTGTTTCTGTTTTACTTCTTTCTTTCTTGATTACAGTATCTACGTATCTCACTCTCACTACCACTTTCTTCTTCCTGCTCATTCAACTTTGCTACTTCATATACATTTTTCTTGAGCCGCCTCTTATCCTTTTCTTTCACTGGCTGAACTTTTTCTGTTGAACTGCCTGCTTGCTTACAAACACTTGCAAAATGGTTCTTGCCTTGACATTTTGCACATGTCTTCATAAAGGTTGGATACTTTCTTCGAGGGTGTTTAAACCCACAATAACCACAAGCTCGTTCTCTTATTATTTCTCCTTTGTCATATGACTTTGTAGTATGTAGGTACTGTTGCCTCATTTTGCAGTGCCTTTGACTGATCTTTGCTTATTTCAACTGCCCTGAAGAAATCTATGGCTTTTGTCAGTGATAAGTTACTTTCCCGCAGTAATCTTTCTTGGGTCGTTTTATCAAATACTCCCATAACAATTCTATCTCTTATCATGTCATCTTGTTGTGCACAATCTGTTGATTGTATTGCTTTTCTTAGTTCGGTTACAAAGTTATCAAATGGTTGACCTTCCCTCTGGACAATACTGTTAAATTTATATCTTTCAAAGATGACATTCTTTTTTGGAGAACAGTAGGATTCAAATGCGGTCTCTACATCTTTAAGTGTCTTTAACTCACCCTGCTTAAAGGTATTATGAAGCTCTAGTGCTTCATCCCCAATCAAATTCAAAAAAATGGCAATTTTTTGTCTTCACTTTTTTCGGACAAGTCGGTTGCTTCTATGAACAGATCAAATCGTTGGCTGAATCGTTTCCAGTTGTCAGCTACGTTTCCATCTAAACTCAATGCTTCTGGCGGCTTAAACAAGGACTCCATTTTTCAAGACGAGACACCACACAGATATTAGTACTCGAACCAAAATTTTTTTCCAATCAATACGTATAACCTGACACCATGTTTGATATGGTTTATAAATAAAACATCCTAGTGTCTTCTTAAATATGTTTACTATTTACTAAGATGGAAAAATGATGGAATACATGCAACACGTGATTACTACTTACTAACATAGATAATTGACATTTTAACCTAAATTTTCCCGCGCTGTCATTCTGTCGAAAAACATATGTTTTTGACGCCAAGTGTGATTGCATTGTAAATAACTTATGAGTTTATTGTGGTTGAGCAAGCTTTTTTATTTTTCCGAACAGGATAATCTGTTATATATTTTTCTGATATTATTTTGAAGAGATGTTTCTGTCATTGTCCTCAATTTTTGATTATTTATCTGCTACTCCAAACAGCAGATGCATTGTAGAAGGTAAAGCTGTTTTGGCAGCGAACCATGTTATTATGTGTGGTCAGAGAAAAAGTGGGCAAAAAATGGATGATCAGATCCTACTGTTTGCAAACTAGTGCAGTGAAAAGTGATCCCCATGAAATCAATGCAAAAGAATTGACATAGTACTCCGAAACTTTATAGTAGGCACTTGATGTCAACAATCTTTTTACCTCTCTCCTAAAATGCATTTTGTTATTTATTTTCCTAATGTTTAATGGCAAATGATTAAATAATCTTTTACTATCATATATAATAGATTTTTTTGTTAGAGAGGAGGTGGGAATAGGTAAGGAGACTGTATAAGAAGCACGACTATTGTAAGCAAGAGCTGAACAGATTTCCAATATCTGTTTATAAACAACTTGTATTTATTATTCATCATGATTTACCATGAATACTATAAATATATTAATTAATAAATTAATTTTTATCTTTGAAATATTTAAGGATATATAAACTATTGGTTAGCAACAACAATTTTTCAGAAGAATTATTTCAAGATGCATCAAGTCAGGAAAATACTTATTATTTCTCAAAAATAATGTGACATTTCCTGTATACAATAAAAATACCTATGAAATTTCTGTGTATTATTTATAATTTATAAATAATAAATATTTGCAACAATTTTTCTTCATAGCATAATCATTAGTGGAAAAACAAATCTTCTCTCAAAATAGGACTACCCAAATTAACAATACCACAAATAATTGTGAATATATCATCAACAATTGGTACCAAATGCAAAGGAAAAGTATTCCTGAAAATTCTGAAAACTTTTATCCTCGCATTCAACAAATGGTAACTCCTGTTGTTGAAGCTCCAGTAGTGCTTTAGCTCCATCAAAGTCACTAATTGAGTTAGATATCATGTCATCCTTGGAGGTGGAAGGGAGTTGATTAACCTAAAATTTGAAATGACCAATAGTTAGTAAGTATAGTTATTCAGTTTTGACTTCAATAAAAATAACCAGCAAGAGAACTTGCCTGTCTTCTTTCAGTAAGTTTTTCATATCTTCTCTTTTTCTCTTCTATCTTCAGACTTTTTGATTTTGTTATAACACTGGACACAGGTAAGTTTTTACTTGGTACAGCAGTCTTTTTCAGGTACCGTTTCTGATAGTCACCTGAAAAATTGTTAGATAATTATTTCAACCACATTTAATATAAAAAGCAAAATACTTACAATTACTAGGAGTTATGAAATCGTCCTCGACAAAATGTTTAGAGCAAACTCTCATATTTTTGGTAACTCTCTTTCCTATTTTCAATTTGATCTCCCACAGTTTCTTTCTATCAACCATAGTCATCATTCCGGATTCTCCAATACTCTCGACTCTCTGACCCTCATTTGGAAAATGAAGAAAGGTCAAATCGGGGTTTTTTTATACACAGAGTTACATCCAGGTACACAACAATTTGCTCTGGTGGTCATTTTCACTTTTAACAAACTATTTATCACTATCAAACAACTATAATCCTCACACAAATGCACACTTGGATGTAAATAAATACAAAGATTACAAAGCAATAACACTTGCTGGTCACGTGACATTGATGCGAGTTTATTCCACCAGATAGCGTATCGCTTAGCATTAAAAGTGAATATACCTAGTCTCTTCTACACTGCGCATGACACTAATACTAACGTACAGTGACTACAGGCTATACAACCATGCATACACTAGTAGTAGACCAGGGCCTACTATGTTTGTATCATACAAATTTTGAATCTTTTACAAATAATTTTTATACAAAAAGTTCAACAGATTTATAATTTATCAACAAATTGAGTACCTACTTATTAATTTTGAAATAGTTTGGAATGTTTATCATCAATAGGGTAGGTTGAATAGTTTTTGAATCTTTTTAGTTATTGTACAATTGGGTACTTTTTTTCTAAAACTGCTTTTATATTTATTTATTTAACAAATATTTTATCCAAAAGACTTAGAGTACCTACCTATGCTGTTTCCCATATTTTCCAAATATTATCCTTTCTTTTATTTTTCACTACTACTAATAACTACAATGAATAAATACACATAGTTTGGATCTTTCACCAATAATTTTTAACCAAAAAGTTCAACAGTTCTATAATTTATCAACAAATTGAGTACCTACTTATTAATTTTGGAATAGTTTAGAACATTCATCAATAGTGTAAGTTAAATATTTTTTAAATCTTTTTAGTTATCATACAGTTGGGTACGTATTATATAAATATGTTTTTATATTTATTTATTCCAAAATATTTTTCCAAAAGATATAGGGTGTAGCATAGTTGGTATTAACAAGGTTGTCATCTTGGTATGTCAATGTCAAGGACCAAGAACGAGATGAGAGGGAGGCGACATGGTGGTTGTAGTATGTTGAGCTGTAGAATACAAGTAGTTATTAAAAGTTGTAAAGTAACAAAAGTGTTAACTTAGTAACATAATAAAATACATGGCGCAGTCATATAGTAAACGTTCCCGAGAGTGAGTAAAAACAACTCGGCTAAATCAAATATTTGTGGGACCACGTGGAAACGCCCGCCATCACCATGTTCGGTTTTAATTTGCCGAAACCATTAAAAA
>CAJUYG010004501.1:0-16543 GCA_910591675.1 Galerucella calmariensis
TGCAGTGCTCCCGGCATCTGAACGGCTCCCAAAATGAAAAAAAAAATCTTAATAATGATTCCCTTATTCAAAACATCAAATGCGCATGCGTATATGTCACTATAAGGACAGCAGTATCACTGCTTGACCTTATAAAAGTTCCAATAACTCTCTATTATTCGACAAACTAACAAACTGGATAACTTGGCTTGCTTAAACTTCAACAGAAGCTCATCCATAGATGGCAGTTGACATGGTATTCAATAATACGCGGGAAAAGAAAAAAACTGACCAAGTAACCACACTGCCCTCGTAATAAAATGCTAATATATTGGTATTTGTGAAGATTATTAAATTTATTCATCTCATTAAACCGAAGCTTAACAAATCCCCAGTAGTTCACTGTTTCAATCTTTTAATGATTTTAAATGATGTCAAAGTTTCGAAAAATATTATTTATTATTTATTATTGAATACCAAAGGCCAAGTAAAAAAGCTTCTAGAACACATCCTGGTATGAATTATTTCGTAATAGTTTTAAATTTATTTTTGATTTCGTCAAAAGATATTTCGTGCGCTCGGGGTGTAGAAGACTAATAATTATTAACGAAAACCTTGATTATCAAATGTTTTTACAGCGTTCGCTGTCATGAGGAAATCCATGTCAGAAGTTTATTTAAACTTCTCTGATTTTATAATTCTGTTTAATTAATGTGTGAGGGTAGTATGATAATATTAATACGGTTTTCAGCATCCTTTTGGTAACAAATGTTACGTTTTAACATATAAAAGGCAACTTTTCCAAGCCACAGGCTTTATACATTTTAATTGTCTTCTAGAAAAACAACGGAAAAGTAGCACCATTTTTGTGAATTAATTAATTGATTGCAATGTGAGATAGGTCACTCGACATGTAGATTCCTTGCGCTATTGTTTACAAACGAAACTTTTTTTATTCAATTCAATCCGTTTAATTAGCTGATAAACTGATTGCAAGATACTATAGGTGGTAAATTATGCTGCTGTGAATAATTAGGGATAAATATTACTTGAATAAAACTCAGGTAAGGTTAAGAAATAAACTAGTTTGAAATTGACGATAATACCTACACAAGAAATATAAAAAAATTATCAACATTTTTCATGTGAACGGGTTTTTCTTCAACGAAAGGGATCAGAAAAGCTCTCTTGAATCAGTTCTCAATTTAAGCATGCAATGCAAGAAGTTTTTTTTGTGAGCTGAGCTGAATAAGCCAATTACTGGGCCCACTGTTGAATATGGGTGACCATGCCAGGAAAAACCATCGTATACATACAGCCTGCAGCGGAGTAGCATTATACCAAGGAGCACGAGGTACCTATAATGTGGATATGCCGTCATTCGGAGGAGACGTAAAACCGAGGTCCCGAGTCTATGGATGTTGGGCTCGTTAAAAAACGCTACCACTGGTCGAGACACTGGTGGGCTCGCCAAAATTTCCGGTTAGGGTTAGAGTGCTCCCGGCGTCGGTGATTAGCCTCAGTCGCAGATATAGACCGACGTTGAATAACAGAACAAGAAACCTCATTTCACCGTTCTGTATCCTCGATGAGCTTCAAAATATTAACGGAAAACGCTTAATATACCTGTTAAAATTTAAGTCCTACTCTTGATTATGGATTATAACATTTTGGATTGCGGAGACTTTGTCATATAACCAAATCGATTTAAATTCAAATAAATTATAGGAATGACTTCGATATTCGATGTCCCTGTAATAAATGGAGAAATTCGTATTCATAGAAACGCATCCAGAGAGTAACTCAATTTTGAAGGTTACGATAAGATACATACAGTTTGGTCTGTTTTCTGTGAAGCTGTGGGTCACCAAGTAATCTCTATATGCGATTATTGGTCTCACAATCATCACATACGTCCAATCAATTTGTTTGGGTCCTAATCCACAAGATTGCAATCAACTGATGAGAATCGTTTTTCTAGTAAACGCTGCATGGAAGTTTTTGGAACTTTAGTTCTTTACGTCAGGTTAGGTTTGAGCGACCAGGGCTCGCGACGCAAAAGATCTGACCGTTACGTTACGTTATGTTACGTTGCTTCGATATGTGCCTTGCTTGCGTGCGTGTGCTCTCTCCTGAGTCTCTCTCTCGTTTACGAAGCAGTGATTCTGCTTCGGCCGGGAATCGAACCCGGGCCGCCCGCGTGGCAGGCGACATTCTACCACTGAACCACCGATGCTACATCAAAACTCTATGCAAAGCTGGCGTTCGCAGTGCTGGTGATCTATTTGAATTTGATCGGATACATTTTTACTATTATTTCCATAATTGTTTTCGCGCGATTGATCTTTTTTGTTTATTTACAGCATCGGTTGTCAGGATGGTAGGTTGTGTTTACTGGTTTCTAAGTTTAACACGTCGGTAAGTGATTTACTTAGCGTTCAGACGTTGAAAAGTAATAAATGGCATAAAAACAATTTCACCAAAATGCAAAATATATTTTAAACTGATCGAGAAGTATAAATGTCAGTTTTGTCATCTCGTACATTTCGAAGAAATTTAAATTATTTTATTCGGAATTTATTTCAATACGATCGCGCAAAAAATGGTATAAGCATCTCGAACGTTAAGGGTAATTGCAACGTTCGCATGTAGATTCCTTTCGTAAAATTGGACAAAATGATATGAGGATTAAGGGGTCTAGCACATTTACTTTTCGAAATACAGGGTGTTGAAATTTTGAAAACTTGAATGTTTCTATTCTATAACTTTAAATAGTAGTTTGTGCAATTAGTGTGGATACGATGGCCATATCGCACGAGGACGAAGTTTGAGCACGACGCCCTAGGCGGGGTGCTCAATCGTTCAAGTGCGATATGGACAATCCACACGAGTCGAACAGCATATTTTTTCCACTTAAAAAAAAATCTGGAATATAAAATTTTCCATAAACTGTAATATAGCTTCAAATTAAAAATTTAACAATTCAATTTTGTGTTTCCACTAATTTTTTTGTGGTAAACATACAGTTCTTGAATGTCCAATTTGTATAATGCTACGGTTTCCCTTTTTAAATATACGATGCTGTTATAAGTAGATGTTGCCAGTCGGACTCCCTCATGAGGGGTACTGTACCATTATCTATAATAATAAATATTCTGCTAAATATTTCAAACGTCTACCTGTTGTCGTTATGAATATCAAGCGGAATAATTATTTAAAAATAAAATAAACAATAAAAAAAACATCTCCACGGGGAATCGAACCCGGATCTACCGCGCGTGAGTCTGGTTTGCTTACTTCTTGACCACCGAGGAATATGCAGATTGTTCATCTATAATGTCAGATGTATTACATAATTTTTGCTTAAAAAAAACTAAAGTTCCCACCGTGTGTCCCGCGACACGTTCTACCTTTTTTATTTAGGAAAATCCAAGATATTTGACATCAAATCTAGCACTGCTATAAATTCACAGCGGACAACCTCGCGAATTTTGGAAAAATTAGATAAAAAGTGAATTTGAACCAAAATCTTCCACCGCCCAGATCTTCAGATTTGGAAATAAAAGTTAATCGTAGGATTCTGGGAGCGGTAGTACACCGGTAGCCCCTGACACGTGTAGGCTTGGTGTATAATCTACAAGTCAACAAATGTTCCTTGGCGCCTAGCGATGCGCGAACGAAAAGACACGAGAGATAGGGATGCCGAAATTCACCCATCTAAAACTGACATTTCCAAGATACTTCGAATACAGGGGTGCGGTGAAAGTTTGTTACTGTAAATAAGCAAGAGTAACAAGTGTTTAGTAATAAATCATCTTTTAATCTCTTTATATTTATGATTTTGAACATTTGTTTTTATTTTTCGATTAATTTACTTGCATAGACAGTGTTCATGCATGATTTTCGACAGTATCTAAAGAAACTAATCACACTGTAAGTAATTGAAAGTTCTCAGAAAAGCGTTGGCAGGTAGATAAGTGATACAACAGATTGAAATAGAAAATATTTCATGCAGAAAGCCGATAGGTACACAAACATAATAGAAATAATTAACAAATAATGGTGAGCAAACAATAAAAATTTTATTCATTTGTAAAGTATGTTGCCGGATAGCGGATATTGTAAATGTGCGTAATAAGACCGTGTAATTGAACATTTCTAACACATTTACTACTACCCACCTGAAGAACTATATATTGTAGGTATGTTCCTCAAGTAGCAATTCAAATTCTATAAGGTTTGTATAAACAGCTACAAGATATGTCTTATAGGATACTTTGTTTTTTATATAACGTTCTACGAAACAATTATATCATCCTTATACAATTGAAAAGGGCTCATTTTTATACAACTGTTTGGTTGTATAACATTTTTATTAAAAGTTCATACAACTCTTATATGACTGTTTTATAATCATTTATACAACTACTATAAAATGATTTAATAGTGTGTCATGTAGTCACATCTATGAAATGGGATTGAAGTTGCACTATGAAGGTCTTACAAAATGGATGTATAATGCAATATATTTTTTTATAATTCTGTTATTCCGAGAACAATGGAAACATTTTGTCATCTAGCAGTTTATTAGAGCATATCATTTTTTAGTGAAGAATATCAGAACCAAATTATATTTCAACTTGAACGTGCATCATACATTTCATTTGTAGAAACGACTTGGGCCGCTTGGGCGGACATTGGTAGTAAAAATTATAATTTCATTTGGATGGTTTAATATTGATAGCACAAATTTTGATGCGCCGCAAATTTTACTGATAGATTATAGGTATATATTTGGCAAGAAAATGAAGCGCTTCAATTCTGGTTAAGTTTCAAGTAGATACTTGAAAATAATAATAAGATAGAATATCCTAAAATACTTTTTTTCATGACTTCAATAGTTTATCACTTCATATGGATATTCTTTCACAATATAATTCTCTAAATAATGATAAAGTCATATTTCAATATAATAGTTTCATGTTTCCAACTCAATTGCTCATAATGGCGGCGAAAGCGGTACAAGAATTCCTTATTTAAACATGCCGATTTATAAAGCAGTAATTTTATCCTGAAGAAATGCCTTAAACAATATTTTATTGTCAAATGGAACTGTCTTATAACGAAGAATATTTAGGCACTATACAACTAAAAAGTGTTTTATAATGCAACGCAATTGAATGCTATACAATATTTATTATACAGCTTCAATAAGACAAGCTTAAGTAACTATTTTATGATGTTGTAGCTGTTAGTTATATAGTATATTATAGAACTCTTATACAATAGGTATAATTGTCTTATAAAATGATATTTTTAATATTGTATTGCCTATTAGGTATTATATCATTTTAAAAGAAATGATCGTATAATGCGTTATAGCATATAATCATTTAATACAATTTTCTTTAAAAAACAAAATTATCGCAACAAAAGGCTTAATAGGCGTAAAAAGTCATTAAAACAACGCTATTCGATTATTATACAACAATTCAGTCCTCTTAGAATTCCATTTTGCTAGTTGGGTCTCCTATTGGCCGTATCGCAAATTACATTTATTTATGTCTCAAGTTAATATTGTTTGCTAAAATCTACAAGTGAAAATAGCTATCCTTACTTAATTATACTTTCGAAATTACAATTTGGCTTCTTCATTCATAAATTTTAGAATACTGTTCAATAATTCACGACTTGATTTTTTTAAACACCTCACTTTTTTGAAAAGCCATCTTAATAATCAACAGAATGAGACAGAATGAGACAGAATGAGCTCCGGACGTAAAATCGACATTGTGCCACTGCGCATCGAAAACTCGGACGCCAAGAAATATTAAATTTGTCGACTTGTACTATTGAGGGTTGTCACTGACACAAAATTAAACAAATAGAGAGTGAATTTAGGATGAATACGCCGACTTGCACATAATACACAAACAATGCAAAATGAATAATTTCACTCGTTGCGACAATTTCAATTTTTTCCTCAAGAGGTCTCATTGAATTCTACTCCGCCCAATAGTAGTCCGTCCAATTTATTGTGAACACACTCAGTTATCAAACTACCTCGTATTCTATATCATTCAGCAACAAACACTTTCAAATATAATTTTCATTATACTCCTCACAATAATTATGGGCATTTCTCAATGAATTTCACAGCCCCATAATTAAAAGTGTTTAGCTAATTGTTTTGAGTATCACAGACTACCATCACTAGTCTAGTAGTAATTATTATCAAGAGATACAATACTATTTTTATCGCCTAACAATCATGTGAATGGTTTTATTGTTCTGGTATAAACAACAGAAACCTCGTTTATTGCCATATAAGTACCAGACTCAATAATTGAATAAAAAACAAGTTAAAAATAATCTTATCATGGTGAGAACATTGAGCTTAAGAAATTATAGATTCAATTTTAATTTGCAGTAGTACGTTATTGTTACTATAATTTCTTTCATCTTCTTCTCTTCCAATGCTGAACTGTTGAAACATACAGGGTGGCAGGGGTGATTACATATAATTAGCGTAGTTATAAAAATAATGTCCTAATAAATAATACGCCAAAATCGGTCTATAAGTGAAATTGTCCTTTCAAATTGCAAACTAAAATGGTTGGTTTTATCTTGCAGATATACCAACCCCGTTCAACTTTGAAGTGTAATTTAAAATCCTTCATGACATATAGACAGGGAAGTAGTTGTTGCTTCTGAGTGGACGGTCTTTGTTTTTTTATTTCAAAGGACTCTGTGAGGCGTTATAGTAAAATTAAACTATTCCTTATTGAAATTAAAAATGTATACGAACTGGAGAATTTTCACAAGAATCAAAAAAAGATTCTCATCAAAAAGTAAAATCAATCGAGGTGAAGTAAATGTCTGTAATAAATCAGTTGATTCCTTTGAACCCGACTGTGAATTTAGAAAACTGTGGCACTAATACAGACCAAAGCCAATAACAGAACTCGACAAAACTACTACTACCACAACCCAGATAATGTGTAACCAAACTTTGCAGAGCTCATTAATATTTAGAGGGTATTCGTCTCTCTGTTTTCACTTCCCTCGAACTTTATAGGCTATAACTTAGGAAATCTCGACTAAAACTCCGATTCCCGGACAATGCGGCTCCTCTTTTAGGTTTGTAAACTTATGGGTTACGTCCCCAGAAAAATTCACGACCTTCTGTCCACAGAAGGGTTGAAGACAAAATATGAGATCATAATAATACAGGGTGTAGGGGTTGAAACATATGATTAAGATGCAGAGATAATTTTGACAAACTTGAGAAAAATACGCCTTGTATGTAGTAAAGTTAGAAGAGCTGGACAAAACATAATTTCTTGTTTCACATTCTTTTTTTATTGGCAAAAAAACTACCAGATAACAAATTGACTTTTTTACTTTAACTGAACCATATTTCTGTCTACTGGAAGACAGCATATCTCAGTACCTATGGTTCTATGATTAATAAATGAGGACGACCAAAAAGACCAAAAGTCCATCAAATTGAATGATATGACATAATTATTCAAATAAGAAGTTGTGGGTTTAAATGTGAATTGAACATGAGTACCAATGACTGCCCAACTAACAATTTGATTTTTATAATGGCTTTTAAAACGTTTACAGAACCATTTTATAAAACTGCCACTGTTTTATAAACACTTTTACAATGTTTTTATAGCTCTTATGAACAAGGAATTGGCGCAGATTATAAAACAAATCGCCTGTTAGACATGCTCTATAGATGTTGTCTGTTGCTATGATAAAACAGTTTCAAGAACGTTTATAAATGTCTAATAAAAATCTATCGGAGGATTTTTTTAAAGCCGTTATAAAAACGAGCGCCGATTGTTACACGATAAAAATATTTTCTTAACATTCTTATCAACACAAAATTGTTTCTGAATATGCAATTTGTCTCTTCAGTTGTTGTAGAAAGATACTAAAATCTGTTAACATGGTAGCAAAAATGAAATAAATGACAAATGGCTGATTCGCTATAAAAAGTGACAATATCGACTCGAAAAATTCTATCCATGGAGCAGATGTGACTGCGAAATTGAATTTACTCTAAAGTATATGGTACAATTCTAATAAAATTTTAACGCGTCTTATATCAATTTTTGGTGAATAGTTCATTAGGACCTTTTACATTATAAAGTAGCTAGTCCCGCATATTAATATTTTATGAAAATAGACGATAGACACGAAGAAATATCATTTGAATATTATATGGCCAGTCGCTTGAAGCCTCACAAAATGGTCACTTTCTTATACGATATTTATTAAACAAAATTGTTAGAAATAGGACAATTTATCATGCTCTGTATGTAGTTGCTATGAAAATCAAACAGGATTTGTCTAGGCAGAGGTGCAAAGTATATCACATATAAGTTTAACCTGCAATTAACTAGTTTTTTTAGTATAATGTTATCATTCAGTGGTATTGCCTGATGAGAAACGCACTTAATATTGAGTCCATCAGTCTCCTCTGTTGGGGTATGCTCATTTCGATTGCTAATCTTCAAGGTCTCTGAAGGATTGTTAGAGCTAGAGCCACTAGTGCTTCTTAACTGTGAATCTCTTACGATCTTATGATATATACCTTCTTTTAATTTTTCTGTAGAATGTACCACGTCTCTTTATTTTTTTTCCCAGTTACTGTACGACATTTTCTTTGTACGTGCAAACAAAAAATATATTTAGTTCAAATAAAAATGAAGGCTATTTTATAACAGCTTTATAATTATTGTTGTGTCAACATTTCAATGTTAGAAGACGCCTTCATGCAACATATTTGTTTTTTAACTGTTTTTTTGTAAAACTATAAAACAACAATTTCATAATCACACGCTTTCATACCAACCTGCTGCAGAAAGCATTTCACTTTTATTAATAGCAATTAAAAAACTATTTTATTATTAGTAAGTATGCTCATGACAAAACAGTTTTATTATTGCTTTTATAGCGATAAATAAATTTCAATAAAGAACCATTATAAATGCTTTTAGAGCAAAGTATCATTCAGAGCTAATATGCTTTATAAAAAGTTTCATATAAACGTTAATAAAATATCTCTACTCTATAACTCATTCTATAATTATTTTATAATTTTGCTGTGAAAACGTTTTTAAAACAATTTTATTGACCGAACAGTTGAGGACAACAAATTTATCGTGAATTGATACTTTATAAAACATGAAATTGCGAATTGCTAGTTGGGTACTGTATTATTGTCTATGTAGCAGTTAAGAGCCATATAATATATGTCTTACGATAAAATGTCGAAAGCTCTTTTGTAGGAATGTCTGTTAGTTTGAATGCTTTTGAAAAACAGAAACGCAAGTATAAACATACCAATGAAACAATTTCCCAAGTCTTAAAATGTATGAAACATTAGACCCTAACTTGATCCGGATACTTCCTCGCTCTGTCTCTCTTCGATAGATCGAACTCGGTAACTACGACAGGCCAACCGCCACTGTTTTATCAACCGAAAATAAAATTTTGATGAAATTGGAAAACGAAATCAGATCGTACATAAATCATTAGATTGTGACACCTTTTAGATAAGGTTCCAAGGGATAATGGGTATGTAGCCGTTGGGTTTTAAAAAGTTCAAATGAAAACTGGTCGTACTTTTATTTCAGCATTATTTTGATGGGATTTTCTGGATACTTATTAGATTGTAGCAAATTGTCAGGTTTTAATAGGATTTTACTAGATATATCTTAGTTGTAACGGAAGTGAGAATACTTTCATGAAACAAGATTACACTGATTGAAATCGACTTTTAAAAATGAGGTAAGCTGAATCTGTGGAAAGCTTTAAGTGAACAGAATTAGCTCATCTGCTTAACCAACTCCTTCCATCTTCATTATTTAATATCTCTTTTTATCTTAGCGTTACATTTTATTTTGACTCTCTTGATAAATAGTGATCCACTCATACCCCAAGCTAGATACAGTAGAAATGTTTTCATGCGGCTGGTGAGGAACTTGTAGGTGTGTCAAGTAATAATCAGTGTTGAGCAAAGGATGTATTCGGATAGACGAAATCTCCGATCGATGAACATACTGGAAGAGTAAACAGACGTATTCCTATGCCAAGATGAACAATGTTATAGTATATTCTTTATTTTGCTGCACTCCATACCCAGACAACATAATATATTCTATGTACCGGGTGGCCAACTAAGAACGGCCGTCGGCCATATCTCAGGAGTGGATTATAGCACAGGTTCGGGAAAAAAATATGATATAAGTGGCCTCGAGAAACGCCTAGAAATTATTTTCAGAATTGTGGGTCCACCGCTAGAGGGCGTATTTGACAGATAAAATTTTAAAATCCAAATTTTCTCAAAATTACCTAATTGGGGAACATATTAAATATTATAATCAGATTCCTCGACAAATTCTGCATATTTTTAATACGACAAGCTAAGTCTATCTCTTCAAATAAGGGGTGGGGGAGAGTAGGAACCTTGTTACGAAGAAACGCCTGTAATTCCGGTTCTGCTTGACCGATTTTGATAAACTTGATGTTGTTTGAAAGAGATTTTGTTGAAAAATCGAAAATTTGTGAATATGAAGCAATCTGATGGATAACATAAATGCTAGGGGGCGCTGTTTTTTTTTAATATTGTGTGTTCTCGTAACAATTTTGAATGGAAGCATGCAAATTGAATAGGCCTTTGAAAAATAGACTAAATTAGTGATAAAACACTGCAATCCGCATGGCGGTATCTCTTTCATATCCTGAGATATCGTAAGAAACAGTTAAATGGCGGAATTGATCTTTCAACGTCTAGAACACTAGTGAAGTAAGTTGTGCTACATTTTTTATATAAGAATGTTATATTTATTTTCAAGCGATGTGTTAGTGAATCAAAAGCATAATTTATCAATAAAAAAGGATATTTGCGCAGCAACAACAAATACAGATGAGGCGAAGTAAAGTTGAAAAGTTCCAATAATAAAAATTTTGAGAGGCCTGGCGGAAAAAATTCGAAATAACATTATGAAAGTTAAAGTCATTCTTCGTTTACTAACAACGAAGGCCTTCAATGTGTCTTATTGATATAATTATACTATTTTAGATTGTACCCATATCACATGGTCCAACACCAAAGTTTGAATGCTATAGAGATCGATACCAGCAGGCTTATTCTGTGAAAACAACAATTATTTTGCAGCTAGCAACCGTTGCACATTGGTCGCGCAATCAGTTGCAAAATTTGGTAATCTGTAAGGTAGTCGCGGTCGCGTCGCAATTGTTGGTTGCTGTCAAGATGCACTTTAACGTCATAAAACTAGCACCACTTGCAATCGGGTAGCAATCAACGTAACTTAAATTTTCTGTAAAATCAGCTGATAAAAACAGAAACAAATGTAAAATATATTTAATATGCATGGAAAACCAAGGAAGCCTACGAAACAGTGCCTTACATAACTAAAAGCAGTTGAAAATAGACTCGAAAATAGATTTCCAAATACTTTTTTAGATGATTTATCAAAAAAAAAACAATATACTTCTAGGTATTTTTTGAGATGTGATATAGGAAGGAGCAAAATTTCAACGTTCAATCCTTGAATATTTACATAATAAAAATCACATAATGGTGAAATGTGGGTGAATATATAGGAGAGTTTGAGTCCTAGAATAATGAAAAAAAGATTTCAAGTCAATTTATTTTTTCATTTATGTAAGAATGTAGGTATGTATCTTTTTTTCAAGAACAAACATGTTAGAAACATCATTCCATGGATATTTTATTCTTAAAGGGCATATAAATCACACCATCATAGCCTAAACAAAAATTAACTCTTAGTGATTGTTTATGTTAACATAATAAAGATAAGAGTGTAGGAACCTAGCTATCTATTGCATCTGCCTTTAGAAAGAATTTTTATTTTCTCTCATTTTTAAATAGTGCATTAGGTACCTAGTGAATACATCAGTTTTGCATTATTGTGTCTTTTGTGGTTGTACTCCTTTATTAATTAGGTGAGTGAAATAATTTGAGAATGGGTACTGCTACCATTAATTGTTTTTGACGTATATACAGAAAATGGGAGAACACAGAGTTTTGTGATTTGTGATTTTGTGCATTGAAAATGATGGACGACATTTTGAACATCTAGGCTGCACTGATTACGTACCTAGTTATTTATGAAAGGATCCAATTGTTCGATTTATCACATTATTTTGAAATTCGTCCTCATTGTTAATAGCGACAGCTTGCAATTTAGGTAATCTAGTGGCAACCATAACATTAGTATGCTAACAGTTTAAATTACTGCAGACCAATGCTAGATCTTTTCATTCAGGCTAAATTTAATAATTTTTGTTAACGCGAACCAGCCTTCTAGACGTTGGAAGAACAAAGCCCGCCATTTGCCTGTTTCTTACGATATCTCAGGTGTTTTA
Organism: Galerucella calmariensis; assembly: GCA_910591675.1. Taxonomy (NCBI): domain Eukaryota; kingdom Metazoa; phylum Arthropoda; class Insecta; order Coleoptera; family Chrysomelidae; genus Galerucella; species Galerucella calmariensis. The sequence goes on from CAJUYG010004501.1 coordinate 12,415, forward strand.
TTACTAATTTAGTCCACTTTTCAAAAACCTACTTCAATTTGCATGCTTCCATTTAAAATTGTTACGAGCAAACACAATATTTAAAAAAAAAACAGCGTCCTCTAGCATTTATGTTATTGATCAGATTGCTTCATATTCACAAATTTTCGATTGTTCAACAAAAGCTCTTTCAAACAACATCAAGCATCAAGCAGTCCCCTATTATCAGAAATTTTCATGGATAACATAGAAAAGATGATTCATAAACACCCCCTTAGTAAAAAATTTGTTTACTGGCACCGATATGTAGATGACATTTTAGCTTGCTTCACTGGTACTACGAGACAATTAGATAACTTCATTACTCACATTAACTCAATACATAAAAATGTCAAATTTACAGTAGAAATTGAACAAAATAAGTCCATAAACTTTCTAGATCTTACAATTTCAAATATAAATAATAGACATGACTTTGCTATATTTCACAAACCATCACATACAGACATTACAATTCATAATAGTTCAGTCCACCCAATCAGTAATAAATTAGCAGCTTTCAATAGTATGATACATAGACTTTCAACAGTTCCATTGAATATTGACAATTACAAAAAAGAACTAAATATAATAAAGCAAATAGCGGTTAATAATAATTACGATCCAAATTTAATTGACAACATCATAAATAAAAAGATAGGAAAACATACTCTAGAACAAGTATTTCCTTCTGATAAAAACAAAAATAACCAATTTAAAAGCTTAACTTACTTTGGAATACCATCCTTAAAAATAAAATCATTTTTAGAAACTTTAGACTTGAATATTTGCTTCAAAACTGACAACAATTTATCCAAATTCATTAAAAACAACAAATCCAAATCTTCAAAACTAAATAAATCAGGAGTTTAGAAATTAAAATGTGGTGATGACGACTGTGATAAAATTTACATAGGTAGAACTTTTAGGAATTTTAAAACTAGAATTTCAGAACACAAACGTAGTTATGACAATCAAAAATTAGATTCCAACTATTCAAATCATTTATTAGCAAACCAACACTCTTTCGATTCAAATTTTGAAATTTTGCATATAGAAACTAAATACTTCAAATTAAATATTTTAGAAGCCCTAGAGATAAATAAAAACAAATATTCAGATAATCTTCTTAACGACCAACTTGATATTAACAATTCTCCATTATTAAACCTTTTTACCTAGAAATATTCCTGTAGGATGGTTGTGAATGAGTTTCCAGGTAAACTTGTTAAATTCTTTAGTTAATTCCATATTTAGACAAATTCTTTTCATTTCCTTGTAAATAGATTATAATTTTATTGTTAAATTTCCGTATAATTTAGTATTAAGGCACTGTATAAATAGAAAGTTTCTCATTATACCTCCAACGTTTGAAAAAACTACTGTGTTAGCGAAACGCGTCACTTTATGTTTAATTACAATGTAAATTTTACAAAATAAAATTGTTTGATTGCATAAGTTACTATGGATCTACATCAAGTAAAAGCCTCATCTATTCAACATCAAGTATATTGAAATCGGTCAAGCAGAACCGGAATTACAGGCGTTTTTTCGTAACAAGGTTCCCACTCTCCCCCGCCCCCTTATTTGAAGAGATAGCCTTAAACTTGTAGTTTCAAAAATATGCAGAATTTGTCGAGGAATCTGATTATAATATTTAATATTCTCCTTAATGGAGAAAATTTTGAAAAGTGTTGTATTTTATAATTTTAACTGTCAAATACGCCCTCTAGCGGTGGACCTACAGTTCTGAAAATAATTTCCAGGCGTTTCCCGAGGCCACTTTTGTTACAAATTTTTTTCTCCAAAAACCTGAAATATGGCCAACGGCTGTTCTTAGTTGGCCACCCGGTACAATCCTGGAATATTGACTAAAGTAGAATTTCAATGGAATAAAATCCTGATACAGCACGGCACTGTTATTGGAATCAATGGTCTTTGCATTGTGTATTTCTAACCTTGTTTTGGAATAAGAGAATCGATTTAGATGTTGGTTGTAAAGAAAGTATGTTGCCAGTATAGTTGTCCTATAGTCTGTTCAATGATAGAAGGATGAAAAAATATTGGTGCGAGTCATGTGTTGATACGTACTAAGAGGTGAATCCAAAGAATTAATCATGTTAGGGTAAGTGGAAATAATTTTCCAGGGCACCCACAAAATGAAAATCGTTATAGCGATGAAGGAAACTATTGTAATATATTTATAGAGATGTTTGGAAATAATTCTTTTGTATGTTCCTAGTTATTATTCTTTTTTCATTAATTCATCGGAGAACTGAACCTCAATATTTTTTGTATTATTATTCCAAGGTTTCGGTAGCGTTCCAGTTACCGTTATCAAGAATTATTCCCTATTTTTTAGTTCGTTTCAACAACAATAACGAACTGTATAAGGTTTGGGAATGAAAATTTTATAAATTGATTGTGTTTATCAATATATGTAATAAAATAGATTCTTACTCACTGTCAAACAATACTGTAAGTCAATATGGTATCAGCTTACCTGAAACAAAAAAAATAATATATATTACTGTGTTGTCTATTTGTAGTTTTGTAGATGCAGAAACTTTTTAAAAATTGAACTTAACCAATGCTAGTTCAACTCAATCGAATATATAGGTACAGTAAGGGAAAAAGCTCATTGGTTGATGGAAAAAAATTGTTATTTAAAGTTTGGTAGGTGAAAATTGTGGAGGAGGTTATTATAAACAGGTGGAAAATAAATGCAATGGCTTAAAACTGGGAGGGAGAATTTGAAGGGTGGAAAGATCTTAGAAAGATCTACAACTTTTGTGAGAGCGACTTTTTCACAAACCTCAAAATTAGCTCGAAAAACGCGAAAAATTGCTTTTTTTAAATTTTTATGTAGTTTCGGCAAAAATTCTTCGATTTTAACAAAAAATTGGTATCTAGATGGTAGCTTTTATAGTCACAAACCATGAAAAAGAATTTCAAATTGAAATATTGGAAATTTTTTGAGTTTATGACGTTTTTTCGGCAAAATATAACTTTTTCCCAGACAATAATTCTACTTTCGAAAATTCTCGAAATAAGTTTCGCGGGTGCTAATTTTTTTCGTTTTCACGCAGAACATGCTCAAAAAAAGAAAAGAGTACGTTTTTCTTTTCCAATTGCTCATTGTTGCTTAACTTGTTATAAATTTGCTTAAATTTTTGAAAAAATCGAAGAACAAACTCCACCATTGAATTTAACGAAAATGGATGCAAAAAAAAATTTCAAAAAATATACATTTTTTCAAGACCGACCAGAAAGTATACACATTCTGGACAATTTTTGCCGGTCCTGACGTCCATTTTTTTTTCATTTTTCAAATCGCTCTTGTACAGTGTGGAAACCACTTATGGAATAAAATTCTTTACTGATGTCATTATTTTAGAAAATTATAAAAAATGCCGAGACTCGTCAACTTTTGAATTGAGTTGTGCGTTATGTAAACATAAATGTAAATGTACAGGGTGATTCACGCAAGTACGCCATAGTCGGTGTTTTTTTTAATGAAACCCCCTGTATATATGCATATTTTTGAAATCCTCTTAATGAACCAATTCCAACAAACTGAATAATGTATGGTCAATTATGAATTATACAAGGTGAAATTTTCATTTTTACAGTTATTAAACACATACATAAAATACCTGATGTATTTGATTTTAATACATTAAAATAAATGCTCAAAATGTTTTCCACCTAGTTGTTGGCAATGGCACAGTTTCCTATAGAACTCCTCCTTAACTTTGCTTAAAGTTTAAGGTGAAATATTCCCATTAAAGCATAATGGGATTTTGCCCGTCTTGCTGGAACCAAACATTTTCATTCGGTAAGCTAGGATCTATTGCGTTGGGATATAAGTTTGCCAACGCAGGAATAACTTCATTTCTAAGCATATTTAAATATTTTTCAGCTGTCGAATTTCAATCTATAAATATAGGACCAAACGTTCACCTTTTGAGGGTAGTGAGTATGTGTCTCACGTATCCAATTAGGATTCTCTGCTGACCAATATCTACAGTTCTGTCGGCACACCTCTCCATTCAATGTGAATGTTGATTCGTCAGAAAAAAGAATGGTACCAAGAGCTATCTCATTTCTG
>CAJUYG010004502.1:0-16541 GCA_910591675.1 Galerucella calmariensis
CCATCTACCTCTTGGAGAAAAGCTGATATTAGAAACTGGTTAATCGTAAAAGATATACCATTTGAAGATGATATGTTGAAAAAAGAACTTTTAAAGGTTGCTTCAGATTACAAGCTACAATTCAAAAAGTTTTTTATTGATGAAATAGCCAAGAGTCATGGGATAACAGTGCTTCGTTTGCCGCCATACCATTGTGAATTAAATGCGATAGAGTTAATATGGGCCCAAATGAAAGGTTATGTAGCTAGACATAATAAAACATTTAAAATGAAAGATGTTCGTGAACTAATGAAGTACTCATTGACAACAATAACTGAAGAGAACTGGAGAGATGATGTGAATCATGTAATTAAAGAGGAAGAGAAAATGTGGGTTTTAGATAACCTCATAGAACAAACTATAGAACCGATAGTGATCTCTCTCGACGAGTCTTCGGATGATTCTTGTATGGCCAGCGAAGAGGATGATACTATAGATATTTCCTATAAATGGTATGTTTACTTTACTTGACATACATTAATTAATTGTCAATAAATTCGAATTATGAAAATTAAACTATATTTTCTTTAATTAATTTAATTTAATAAAAATGGAAAATGTAACTTGTTAATAGGCCTGAACAAATGAATTTTATTTCAACTGTAATGTCGACCGAATCTAATTAAATAAGCAGAATAAACTAATATCGTAATCTCCGCCACTGCCGCAATATTTATCGTTTATCTGGCCTTGTTCAGTTTTATTACCATTTTGTATTTTGAGCTGAAACAGGGATGTATAGATAACCAATACAGACACCTACTTGTTTTGCATTAGAATTTTAGTATTTACTTGTAAAATTCTTAGGACCAATCTGTAAGAACCTTGCTGATTTCCCTTCAGTTGAAATCTTGATTTTTCCGTATCATTGAAATTTTTGAAATGGGACGCCCTGTATTTTACACTGCTATGAAATGTGGACTTAAATTTCACCAAACCACTTACATTCAACAACTTGGCTATTCATTTATTCCAAAACTTCCATAGGCAATTCCTAGTGGACACCCTGAATAGTCCATTAATCTCGACCAGTGTTTTTTAAATAAATTGTCGTGAAATTTCTCCGGTAATAGTCAAACCCAGGAGATTAGTAGTTTCATATATTTTAATGATTATATCTTAAGAAAAGGTGTGTCTTTAACTACGCTCTTTTTTGTTCATTTTAAGTCGCACCCCATATTTTTATCCAATTACTGAATTGACTGATTGGAATCGTTTATCGCCTTCTCTAATATAGAAAATTTAGTACGTTTAAATGCAGATGGCAGTTGTCTGTAGATAATTATTTTAGAAAATACGATAGTAGGCAGCAAAGATGATTTTAATTTGATTATTATAATTTTCATAATCTATCAAAACACTTTTTTATTAATTTCAAGAAAAAAAGTTATGCTTTATAAAAAGTTCTGCATTATCTAAAACCTAGAAAACAGTCATCAAATATCAACTTTTTTAGTCGTTTACCAGGTTGGTCAATGGCACTGTGGTTTAGGATAGACGGTAGCCCCTACCCAAGTAATTACAGATCCTTTTTGGAACAAGATTTGCCTTTTGTGACAAAGTGAACTGCATTTTAGCAAAGCTGATATGTGAATATTTTTCGGAATAGTTTCACAGGCTCTTCGAAGCCCAGTCTTCCACAAATTATACCTAGTGCCCCTAGATGTTGTTCTATTTCGAATAAAAGTTTATACTACAACTAACATTCTCTTTCATGTTTTCGATAATAGGTTGATCCTTGTATCAACTTGATTGATACATTTCCACACCACTCTGGAAGCTGTCTAAATTGTTTTTCTACAACCACTATGCAAAACACGCTTTTCTACACAAATTTTTATACGCATAGCAGGCCTTTTCTTAATTCTTTTGATAACCGTTGGGAAAGTAATGCGAAAAGTACACGCTATGGCACTGTTCCGCACCGAAATGTCAAACAAAGCTACCTATAACCTGTGAACTTTTTTTGAAAATTCAACCTAATAGTGAATTTCTATCCTTCTTTCTATCCCTTTCTATCCTGAAGTAATAATTTTTTAAAGTAAATTAACAAATAAAATTGAATAACAAACATATAATTACAGCAAAATAATAAAACAAATATTTAAAATATCATAAACAAAAAGAGCATTCATGTTTTTAGTTTAGGAATTATTTTTAAGAATTTATGTCCATTTTAATCCTGCAGTCATCAATAAATTTAAAATTGTTCTGTGGAAAATGTTCTTATTTAGGAAATAAATCTCAATTGGAGTATTCTTCAAATATGCATGACACATTTCGAAATATTTCTGAAGAAAGATAAAAATTGAATGACTGAATGATGATTCATCGCATTTCTATGTAAATAATTTCGTTTCCCTTATTTATAGGTTTACAGTAAATACCGATTGTTTTCGTGAATTGAACAGATAAGGAATCCCCACATGCTTTGTTGTAAATAAAATATATTATTGGAAAAATAAAAAAAAAATGGCAAAAACAGTAAAAGGAATGGTTTTTGCTTACTTTCTAAATATCAAAAGCTAAATGGTAAATAAGTATTGAGTGTAACGTAGCAAATTTGTTAAATAAAAGAATTTTCTTATTTCAATATTAATTTTTGTAATAAATCTGGAAACAATTAATACTTCCGAAACAGTAGGACGTACATAAATTATGTATAGAATTTTCAGAAAAATTAATATTCAGGGGAATGTATTTAAAATAGGAAAATTGGTATTGCCCACTATCACATGACAGACGCTACATAATTTTTTTTATAGGAGGTCACGCAGCATGCCTGCCGAACGAGAGCTTATTTACCCGACTCTGCACCAACGTTGTCAGATTTATTGAATCTCGACACTCCCCAAATTGAGTAGTTGAGGTGCGCATGCGTCCAAGCAGCCTTTAACCCTCTATTGGATGTGACTGTATGTGAGCTGATAAGCACAGTTAATAGGATACTGGGCTTACAACTCAGAGGTCCTAGGTTCGAAACCCACGAGAGCTTATTTTCCAGACAGATTCCAACTTTGCCAAATTTAGTAGTCACATAACAATATTGAAGTAAATATGTAAATATCAGAAAATAAGAAATAGAAAACTTAAAAAAACAGAAAACCCAGGCCCAAACCCGGTTGATCAAAGTGTAACTATGTATAAGAATATCAGAAAATAAGAAATAAAAAACAAAAAAAACAATAAAACCCATGTCCTAACCGGGTTTCAAACCTACGACCTCTGAGTTGTAAGCTCAATACCCCACCAACTGCGCCAATCAACTCACATTCAGTCACATCGAATAGAAGGTTAAAGGCTGCTTGGACGCATGCGCACCTCAACTACTCAATTTGACGTAGTGGGTGGAATCTGTCGGGAAAATAAGCTCTCGTTCGAAGCCCTGCTAGGACCTGGGTTTTTTGTTTTTTTTTTTTATTTTTTTATTTCTCATTTTCTGATATTTTTATACATAGTTACACTTTGATCAATCGGGTTTGGGCCTGGGTTTTCTTGTTTTTTTTTTAGTTTTCTAGTTCTTATTTTATGATATTTTATACATAGTGACACTTCAACCGGATTTGGGCCTGCGTTTCTTGTTTTTTTTTTAGTTTTCTACTTTTTATTTTCTGATATTTTCATATACAGTGCAATTCAAAAGTCCCCTCCCCCCTCGTATCTTTTGAACGGCTACACTTACACTAATAAAATTTGGAGGGTGAAAATAAAGTGTTGTAAACTTCTCTACGAATGGTAACAGGTGACGTAATAGTAATAGATGACGTCACAGTGCCACTCTGGCCAATAATTTTAAATAGGACTTTATGGCAAGTAATATCTCGTTTGAAAGGCATTGACATTGGCTACATAGCTATATTAATTTTGTTTGGGTTTAAACTAATTTTGGCGGACAAATTATATAAATACCAAAATCATTGAAATTATTTTTTTAAATTTAATTAATCAAATATCAACAATGGATTCTTATAGCAGGTGTTCGAAATGTGTTCCGTCTACTTCCTGACAGAAATACATCCTATTAGTAAACCTAAAACCTATTAGTAAACTCTTGTAGTACTCGTTCGAATGTGTCAGCTGAAATTGCATTGCATTCTTCAATAATTCTTTTTTTCAAAACGCCAATGCTATGTAGTATAAACCTTGGATTTCAAGTACCCCCATAGAAAAAAATCTAATGGTGTCAGATCTGGTGACCGAGGTGGCCATTCTATAGGACCTCGCCGGCCGATCCATCTACATCGATATTCTTCATCCAGGTAACGTCTTACTGCACCATAATAATGTGCAGGAGCACCATCTTGCTGAAATGTTATTTCCAGATGGCCGAATTAATCTGGATTATCTTCCAGAATTTCAATGATAATTGGAATGGCAGGAGCATGCAGAAAAGCAGAATTAACATTTCTTCCAGTTGAAAATGTTATAGATGAAGGAAGCCATTTTCGTGTTGATATCCCAGCTTCAAAAACAAAAGTTATACGGCAGTTTGCAATTACCACTGGAGACATTGAAAATACGAATCTTGTTGAAATATTAAGAAAATATAAGTTGCGTCTCCAGGTTCTTAAACACAACAGATTTTTTTTAAAATACTTATGCGAATGGAAAATGTACCAGAAATCCTGTGGGAATTAACACATTTAGCAGTCTGCCAAAAGTTATTGCACAATTTCTTGGTCTTTCAAATCCTGTTCTATATACTGGCCACTGCTTCAGAAGAAGCTCTGCCACTTTCCTAGCAGACAGTGGCACTGATATTTTAAAATTAAAGAGGCATGGAAGTTGGAGATCTACCTCTGTTGCGGAGGGATATGTTGAAAATTCCATGAATAATAAAAAACTTATAGCGCAAGAAATATTTGGTGAAACATCTAATGCAATGTGCGCCGCTTCCCAAATAACAGCAAGTTCGAGCAATGAAAAAAATATGTCGTCGGGAATTAATTTGAATAATTGTAATAATTGTGTTATCAATATTTATAATAATTAATTAATTTATTATTCATGTTTTTAACTTGTATTATAACAGTTTAATAAATAGAATAATTCTTTTTGTCACTAATTTTGAAATACATTTTTCGTCACCAATTGCATTAAATTTTACTTTATGCAACTAGTTACAAAAAGTAAGACGTTTTATAATGTCAATCAGTTTTAAAAAGTGTCACTTTATATGTCAAAATTAGAAAAAAATACTAGTATAACTGAGGATAATTTTCGTATATCGAACACCCCACGCTTTTCCCTCAATTATACTAGTATTATTTTTATATACTATTGTTTTAAGTTTATTTTTAAAATTATTTTCAACTTTTTAGCTCGATATTCTTCAAAAGCGTGTTTTTTCAGTTTTTTTAAACTATATTTATTCACCATAATATTGTTCCAGATAAATATGGAAAGAACCCGTATTTATTTTTTTAATATTTCAAATTGTTACAACATTCACTCCCACAATATTTCTTACATCAATAAAAGCATTTTTTCCAGTGTAGACAAAAAACTTTCGAGACTATAGACATTTCAAGAATCCATTTGTTGTGACTACATTACATCTTTGTCTTTTTTTATTTAAGATAATAAGAATGATTTTCACTGTTAATTCCTGGAGATGATCGGTCATATCGTGATTATATAATCCTTCCTTGGTAATAACAGTCTGCGATGAGAATATCGAATGCTGCAAAATATTGCATAAGTTATCACCATAAAAATCAAACTAGGAAATTGTTAATAAATATTCCAGTCGTACTTATAATCTTGTCAGAGAAGATATAATACGAGTATAATTATTTCAAAATATATTCCAAAACGATTTGAAGACTATCAAAATAAGGAGGTGTTCGAGAAAGTAACGTTCAATAGGAAGTTTAAGCATAACCGCTGGTATGATCTTATAAAACGATCACCCACGCAAAATTACAAACAACGACAATACGAATAATGGGATGCATATAAAATTAAATTGGTAATCGATACTGGTTGATTATATTTGTTTTTTTTCAAAATCAAGCTTAATGATCGGTTTTTCAGATAAATATGTTAATTCCGGTTTCGTTCATATGAATAAATTAATAAGTAATAAATAAATATGTTTGCGGCAAAACAATTCAGCTCATTAAAGTAACAAAGAATGCAAAACAATCAAATATAAAATATTGAGAGACGGACCTGATTTTGCAAGCGATACATGTCGTTTCAATCAACTCTGTCTAAAAGTATCAAAACAAACGAACTATTAATTAGAAAATTTCAAAAAGTGAATCAACCAAGTAATTAGTGATTTGTTAACATCAAGTGCAAACCGTGAGTAAATAAAACTACTCGTTATAATTTAAATTTTAATTTAAACAAATTTCGAAATCAAAATTCTTTCAAACGTAGAATAAAAAAATTATCAAGTCATTAAGTTAATCGACTTTTCACATCGACGAGCCGTCGTCCTTCCACACAGCATAGCTGTGAGACAGGGCCGGCCTCGATCGAAAACCGAAAAACCATGTCAGCTTTAAATCAAGTTACACAAAATGTCTCATATTCAAAAGCAGCCAGTCAACAACGTATTATTTCACCTCCAAATAGACACCAAGCTATTTTATTTAATACCATAGAAGATTGTTCTGTCAACGACTACCTCGAAGGATTAAGTAAGCACGTAAACCCGAAGGATATAATATTTGCATCCCGTATATCAAATGGTAGAATGTGCATATATTTATCATCAAAAGCTTTAGTAGATAAATTTATAGTGGAAACAGGACATATAACCATAAACGAAAATGTTTTAGAAGCCAGAAGACTAATAACTCCATCAACTCGCTTAATACTATCTAACGTATGTCCAAGCATACCCCCAAACATAATCAAAGAGGAACTAAGAAAACTAGGCTTAAATCCAGTATCAGAAATCTCATATCTACGTTTAGGGTCAATTAATCCCATGTTTAGTCATATACTCAGTTTTAGACGACAAGTTTTTGTAACACCCTTTCCAGACAATTTCATACTACCCGAATCTTTTCTTATCGAATTTGAACAGACCTCATATCGACTTTTCATAACACAAAACGAAACCTGCTTTAAATGTAAGCTAACTGGGCACCATGCAGCAAATTGCTCAAATAATGCACCTACCAATCTTTCTCAAAATACTCCTAACCAAACACAGACTACCCTCCCTCCACCTACCATTTCCCAAAATTCATTGACTAACCAAATTCAAAAAAGCACTCCTATACCTCTGTGCACTCCAGAAAATTCCAAACCTACAACGCACATATCAACTCAAGCATCTCCAAATACTGAAACACAAACTTCAACATCAACTGTCATGAGCCAACCCCTACTTTCAACCAAAAACACACCCATTGATATCCTAGAACTTCAACCAATTTCAACCAAACCAACACCAAAAAGGACTTTTCAAGAAACATCTTCACCATCTGTGGAAGATACTTTTGTAAAACCCATATTATGTCAACTAAAGAAAAAAAGCAAAACCAATGAGGAAAACTTACCAAACGCCAACACCAACCTTACAACATTACTAGAACCCATAAAAGAATACCTAGAAAATGAAACTCAATTACTAAATTTCGACCAAGTAGTGGATCTGTTTGAAAACAGTAAAGGATCAAAAGACATACTCAGTGTAACAAAATCGTACACAGATGACTCTCAAGCACTTCTACAGTTCCTAACCAAATTACATCCATATTACACAAATAAAGTAATGAAAACCAAAAGCACAAGATTGAGACGAAAACTAGCCAAACAATTAAATATCCATCCCACCGCTATAAAGTCATTGTTGGAAGAAGATTCTGACTCATCCGTAAATTCATCTCAAGAATAATAACATTCATATCTCTACTTCAGTGGAACTTAAATGGGTTCTATACCCATCTCGAAAAACTGAATCATATTATTACAGAAATACACCCATCTATTATTTGCCTACAGGAAACAAATTTCAAAAATCCAAACCACGTATTCAACTTCAGTAAATATACAACTTTCTATAAAAACAGAATTAACCAAAATATAGCCAGCGGCGGCGTTGCAATTTATGTAGATAAAAAATTAATTTCCTCAGAATTATCAATAATCTCAAACGATATTGAATTAATAGCCATCGAAATAAACATACCTCATAAGATATACATTTGCAATATGTATGTCCCACCAAACCAAAACATATCACAAGAAGATCTAACAGATATCTTAGAACAAATACCTTCACCTAGGATTGTAGTTGGAGACCTCAACTGCCATAGTCCGATGTGGGGTTCGAAAAAGTTAAACCGAAAAGGACGCATTTTAGAAGACATTATAACATCCAAAAATTTAAACTTGCTCAACGATGGGACACCAACAAGATTTAACATTCAAACAGGCACAACATCGGCAATAGACATTTCTTTATGCGACCCAAACCTATCCACAACGTTAACATGGGAGGTTTTACCATATTTATACGGTAGTGACCACTACCCCATTACAATTACCTTAACTCACCAAGAAACAGCTAATATAAGCACATCTGCCTTAAAGTGGAATATAAAAAGAGCTGATTGGATTAACTTTACAGAAAAAGTAGAACTAGAAATTAATCGGACCAACCTTTCACCACTCAATGACATAGACGCTTCTATAAGCCAATTCTTAAACATTTTAAAAACAGCCGCAGATAAATATGTAGGTAAAACAAAGTTTCTTAAAGATCATAAACCACTCCCGTGGTGGACACCTGAATGCAACCAGGTTACCAAAGCATATAAAACAGCTTTCAATAGATTAAAACGACACAAAACCGATGAGAACACAATAGAATATAAAAAACGCAGAGCCGAAGCAAGGTACACACTTAAGAAAAACAGAAGAGAACATTGGAAAAAATTTATTTCATCCCTCAACACCTCAACAACGATAAGTACAGTATGGAAAAATTTAAGGAAAATTTCAGGCAAAAATCAACCATATCATATCCCATTTTTAACAAAAAATAATAAGATAATCAGCGATAGAAAAGAAATTGTAAATATGTTAGCTAGCCAATATGAATTAAATTCAAGCGACGAAAGTTACACAGACGATTTTAAAATACACAAGGCAAATATAGAAAGCAGAGCATTAGAAAACGGCGGATATGAAATTCGAGACCTTAACGTTCCCTTCACCTCGACAGAACTAACCGAAGCTTTAAACTCTTCCAAAGATTCAAGCCCTGGTCCAGATGGTATACCATTGTCATTCTTAACACATCTACCAGAAAATGGAAAAACATTACTTTTAAAGTATTATAATTTTATCTGGATCAACCAAATATTTCCATCATCCTGGTCGGAAGCTATCATACTGCCTCTCCTTAAAGCAGATAAACCTCGAACATCTCCAGAATCATACCGCCCAATATCCCTAACCAACACAATGTGTAAGATCTTAGAGAAAATGGCAAATAAGAGACTACGATGGTTCCTAGAAAAACAGAAACTTCTCATACCACAACAAAGCGGCTTCAGAGAAAATCGATCCACCACAGACAACTTAATCGACTTGGAATCAGAAATACACGAAGCAATCGCAAATAAACAATTTTGTACCGCAGTCTTCTTGGACATTACGAAGGCTTACGACACTGTATGGCGTTTCAATATCATATCGAAGTTACATAGTTGGAATATTAGAGGTAATATGTTAAAATTCATTACAAATTTCCTCCAATCTCGGAGCTTTCATGTACGATCAGACAACGTTACTTCGGATAAAAAAATACAAAAGAACGGAGTACCACAGGGATCAATAATAAGCTCTACACTTTTTCTAATAGCCATTAATGACATACTAGATCAATGCTCACCACTTGTCAAAGGTAGACTTTATGCTGACGACCTAGTTATATTTGCCAAAGGAAAAAACTTGACATCTATTCAAAACCATTTACAAAAAACCATCAATAAACTAGAGTTATGGTCCAAGTCGACCGGATTACAATTCTCTGGAACAAAAACCAACTGTATCTTGTTCACAAAAAAACGTAATGTTCCCATACCACATCTAAAACTATGTAATCAAACTCTCAATTTCACAAATAATATTCGTTTCCTAGGCATGACTTTCGATCAAAAGCTAACGTGGAAAAAGCATATAAACGATATTAAAAAAGAGTGCCAAGGAGGAATAAATCTCATGAAAACTATATCCAGTAAAAATTGGGGAGCAGACCAGAATACATTATTACACACATATAAATCTTTAGTCAGATCTAAACTAAACTATGGGGCTATAGTTTATGCTTCCGCTAAAACATCAGCATTAAAAACCTTGGAGACAATTCAAAACACAGCACTTCGAATAGCTACCGGTGCGTTTTGTACAACACCAGTTAAAAGTTTACAATGTCTAACAGGAATACCGCCCCTAAGCTTTTATCGCAAACAACTATGTATTTCATATGCTTCCACAATCGCAACCAATAAAGAGCACCCAACATATACAAATACGTTCACAGATCGCTTTCAAGAAACATACAACACAACAAGAGTAGACCCACCATTTTACGAAAGAGTCAGAAGAAACCTTAACGATCTACAGCTTCAATTACCCAACTTTTTCCCAACAAATATCCAAACTCCTCCACCTTGGTTAATATCCATACCCAGAATCAATACCAACCTCACTACATTTAATAAAATAGAAACACCAACTAACCTGATTAAACAGTATTATTGGAGAGAAATAGAAAACTACCAAAACCACTATAAGATATTCACCGACGCTTCCAAATCATCAGACGGTGTAGGAGCAGCCATCCTCACTTCAAATACATCTATAAAATTTAACTTCAAGTCAATCACTTCCCCATACACTGCAGAATTGTATGCAATACTACAAGCACTCATCCATATTAAAGAATCAAAAAAGTCCCTATCCCTAATAATAACAGACTCTCTCAGCTCACTGCAAACAATCCAACACTTGTATACCAAAAATCCAATCGCTTTACTAATCAAAACAGAAATAGCGTATTTAAAAGATGAAGATGCCACCGTTGAATTTATGTTTGTACCATCACACTCCGGTATAAAAGGAAATGAAGAAGTAGACCAACTAGCCCGATCAGCACCAAACGACCAGGATTCGATCCAAATAGATGAAGTTTTTTGTTATGACATGAAAGCTGAAATTAAATCTAAAGTGTTAAGTGCGTGGCAAAGTGCGTGGAGTGCAACACAAAATAAGCTTAAAGAAATTAAACAAACAGTAAATCCTTGGACCCAACCAACATCGAACAGACCAAACCAAGTACGAATATCACGTTTACGTCTCGGTCATAGTAATCTAACCCATAAATATGTCATCACACGAACTGAACTACCAATATGTGAGACCTGTCAAATTAGACTTAGCGTAAAGCACATATTGATCGAGTGCAAACAATACGAAACTACACGGAAGAAATACAACATTCCAGAGAATATAGCGGAGACTCTAGGTCTAAACATGAATGTCAAAGATACAATAGGTTATTTAAAAGACACCGGTTTATATATGTTATTGTAATTTTTTCTTTCTCTTTATAATATGTCTCATATGTCGCTAATGACCTCAGTGGTTGAAGCGACTGAAATAAATTAAAAAAAAAAAAAAAAAAAAATATAAAATATTTAGTGAGGAGCTTTCACTTCTAATAATTTCCAAACTAATAGATGTCAAGGTAATAGTATTGCCTTACAAATTTGAAAATCACTTTTCAAAGAATAGACCGACGACTAAAAAAAGGTAGAATGTGTCGCGGGACACACGGTAGGAACTTTAGTTCCTTTTAAGCAAAAATTATGTAATACATTTGACGTTATAGATAAACGATTTGCATATTCTTTGGTGGTGAGTAGTAAGCATACCAGACTCTCACGCGGTAGACCCGGGATCGATTCCCAGTGAGGAAGTTTTTTTTTATTGTTAATTTTATTTTTAAATAGATATTTTGCTTGATATTAATAACGACAACAGGTAGACGTTTGAAATATTTAGCAGAATATTCATTATTACAGATAATGGTACGGTACCCTTCATGAGGGAGTCCAACTGGCAACATCTACTTATAACAGCATCGTATATTTAAAAAGGGAAACCGTAGCATTATACAAGTTGGACATTCAAAAACTGTACGTTCACCACAAAAAAATTAGTGGAAACATAAAATTGAATTGTTAAATTTTCAATTTGAAGTTATATTACAGTTTATAGAAATTTTTATTTTCTAGATTTTTTCTCAAGTGGGTCGTAGAAAAAAATCCACTCGTGTGGATTGTCCATATCGCACTTGAACGATTGAGCACTCCGCCTACGGCGTCGTGCTCGAACTTTGTCCTCGTGCGATATGGCCATCATATCCACACTAGTTGCACAAACTACTATCAAAATATGCCCTTTTACATTTAAAAACAACCTGCCAAAAGTCAAATCAATTTATCCATCCATTTCAAAGTTATAGAATTAAAACATTCAAGTTTTCAAAATTTCAACACACTGTATTTCGAAAAGTAAATGTGCTAGACCCCTTAATCCTCATGTCATTTTGACAACCGATGCTGTAAATAAACAAAAAAGATCAATCGCGCAAAAAAATTATGGAAATAATAGTAAAAATGTATCCGAACAAATTCAAGTAGATCACCAGCACTGCGAATACCAGCTTTGCATAGAATTTTAATATAGCGTCGGTGGTTCAGTGGTAGAATGCTCGCATTCCACGCGGGCGGCCCGGGTTCGAATCATAAACGAGAGAGAGACTAAGGAGAGAGCACAAGCACGCAAGCAAGGCACATAATGAAGCAACGTAACATAACGTAGCGTAACGTAACGCGTAACGGTCAGATCTTTTGCGTCGCGACACCCGGTCATCTACTTCTCGGGTTATATGCCCCGACAGAAAATGAATCACAGCTCAAAATTAAACAGGTTTGGAATATTGTCACGATTGGTTGGTTATAACAATTGTGGTTTGTAATTAGAAGGGATAAATCACTTGTATACTGGTTTCAGCGTATTTGCGCTTCATCAGTACAAGGTAGATATCATATCATAACTATGATCAATCATACCTTTCTTTTCTCATCAAATTATAGCCTTTTTATCTCGTCATCGTCATAATCTGAAGAAAGATGGAATTTCTTTCGAAAAATACATTTGTGAGATTTATTTTTGTTAAATAATCCGGATGCAGTTGATACAGAAGGTAATTTAGATTGAGTTTCTCCTTTCCAATGTCAATGTCAAAACTACATATAGCTGATGAAAGTATTTCTTCGTTTACAACTTTTTATTTGAAACGACTCATTCATTGTTTTTTTGAAAAATAAATTTTCTGGTAAACATGATTCGACAGGTGGTGCACAGGTATCGGAATTCACTCCAAACTCTAAAGTCCAATTAAATAATTTCTTTCAATGGCAATTTCACTCTACGCAATGTCGAATAATTTGAGTAAGATAATTTAGTTGAAGCATTCTAATTCAAGCTTCTTTCTACTTTAGCCATAAGTCTATTATACTTCACCAACATTTCATCAGCTCTACAAGTCTAGAGTGTTTTATAATAGGTCTGTTCCAACCGCAGTCAGAAACTGTAAGAAACGATCAGAGAATAACTGGTCACGGCAAACAACGAGTTTACGTTCGCGTAATTCCTATTACTGATTGCGATGGTCGACTATTCTCTGATCGTTTCTTACAGTTTCTGACTGCGGTTGGAACAGACCTAATATAACAATCAAATTTTTTAAGTTGTTCCAATGGCAATTTCACCCTTCGTTTGCTATGACATAAAGAATTTGAGTTGGATACTTCAGTTAAAGCATCCTTATCCATGCTTCTCTCTACTTTAGCCATAAGTCTATTATACTTCACCAAGATTTCATCGGTCTTAGGAGTCTAGAATATTTTTTGATGTTACCTTAAAATTTTTTAAGTTCTTCCAATAGCAATTTCACTCTACGTTTGCTTTGACACGAACAATTTGAGTTGGATACTTCAGTTAAAGCATCCTTATTCATGCTTCTTCCTACTTTAGCTAAAAGTCTATAATATTTCACTAGGATTTCATCATATCTGGAAGTCTAGAATCTTTCATTATATAACCATCAAATTTTCCAACTTCTTTCAATGGCACTTTCACTCTACGTTTGCTATGACACGAACAATTTGAGTTGGATACTTTAGTTAAAGCATCCTTATTCATGCTTGTTTCTACTTTAGTCTTTCTACTTCAGTCTAGAATCTTTTATGATATAACCATCAAATGTTTTAAGTTCCTGCAATGACAATTTAATTTATGTATAAAAAATCGCATATGCCACAGTGCAATTGTCACTTTGACAGCGGCAAAAGTTAGCTTTAACTTTTACAGCATCAAAAACACTAGTGGTTTTTTCACTTATTCATTTGTTCATCAATATCACTGTTCCTAGTATGAATTTCAATAACTGCGGTTTTAATAATTGTACCTACATTAAAATAAAAATGTGTTTATTTTTAATGTTTCATGAATAAAGTTTGCATTGATATGTTTCCAAATTTCTCATTCATTAAATTGTCCTGCCGAATTACACTCGAGGTTTGTATTGTTATTGGGTAAATTTGTGTTGTTCAAATTCTAAATTGTTTCCTTTAGCAATTTGACTCGAATAACTGTCAACCTAAAAACACTCCACCTTCGGTGTAGTGTTTTTAATAGTTGACAGTTATTCTCGTCAAATTGCTAGGAAACAGTTTCTCATTAAACAACCCAAATTTACCCGATTATTTTTTTCACTTGTCAAAATCTGACATTTTGGTGGTTTTAACCAATAGCAATACTTCTAGCCAATCATTCGGTATTATACTGATTATTTTTTTCACTTGTCAAAATCTGACATTTTGGTGGTTTTAACCAATAGCAATACTTCTAGCCAATCATTCGGTATTATACTGATAATTCTGCTTCCTCATCGATAATACTTTGTTTACATTGAAATGTCAAAATTTTACTTTGAATTTGTCAATATTGACAACAAAAATTGCTTCGAAGTTTATTGAAAAATGAGCACAAACCGATTCATTGCCATCACCCAAGAGAATATTGAACATTCAGGTAATACAAAATTTTAAATTGTTGAAAAAAATAATCTTCCCAAATACAACTCGAGCAATAAGTATCAATGTAGAAGACATCACAGTAAGAGGACTGGTCATGAGGGGATGTCCACAAGGAGGAGTATTATCACCCCTTCTGTGGAACATAGTCCTAGACACCCTGATTAATCACCTCAACAACAATGGATTCTACACAATTGCATACGCAGATGACATAGTTATCTTGCAGACTGGCAAATTTGTGAACACACTGTGCGACAGAGCGCAGGATGGGCTTAAATTAATTGAAAAATGGTGTAAGGAACACTCACTGTCGATCAATCCCAGAAAGACTGAGATGGTCCTTTTCACCAGGAAAAGAAGTTTATCGGGTTTGAAACCTCCCGAAATCTTCAAAAGCAAACTAAACTTTTCGGAAGAGGTGAAATACCTTGGTATTACCCTCGACAGGAAACTAACATGGAACTCTCATCTACACAACAGAGCAAAAAGAGCATATGTGGCTTATGAGCAGTGTCGGAGGACAGTGGGACGCACATGGGGTCTGTCACCCCGTGTGGTCACCTGGATCTACACTGCAATAATAAGACCTATGTTAACGTATGGAGCAATTGCATGGGGACCGAAAGTTCTACAAGCAACGGCCATCCAAAAATTATATCAAATACAGCGAATGGCTTGTCTGAACATCACAGGAGCCATGAGAACAGCACCAACCGCAGCAATGGAACTAATTACTGGTCTGACCCCTCTGGACCTGCACGTCAAGGAGGTTGCGTTAACGGCCATGGTACGATTGCGCACGGCTGGTGTAAACCCCGAAGTAGGAATGGGCCAATTGAGGTTGAGCCTATGGCAGGAAGCGCTCACTGCGCTACCTCTGCTGCAGGCAGCCAACGATGCAATTGAACCCAGGTTTCTGTTTAACAAACCCTACAAAATTCAAATAAAACAGAACACAGAGCCAGATGCTGCAAATGCAATACGCATTTATACAGATGGTTCAAAAATGAAAGAAGGCTCAGGATGTGGAGTTTACTCGAGAGCACTGAGCCTCAAGATTAAGTGGGGAATGGGAAACAATACCAGCGTGGTTCAAACAGAACTGGCTGGTATCTCAATTGCCACAAAAGAACTAACCAGAACAGGAATTTCTGGAAAAAACATAACAATCTGCACTGATAGTAGACAAGCCCTATTAGCCTTGAATAGACAACGTGTTATATCGAGGCTAGTACTAGAGTGCCACCAAGATTTAGCTGACGCCTCGGAAGATAACAATATTATCCTGAGGTGGGTTAAAGGGCACGACAGGAGTAAAGGAAATCGCACTGCTGATTCTTTAGCCAGGGACGCCGCTGGACT
>CAJUYG010004503.1:0-16532 GCA_910591675.1 Galerucella calmariensis
TTTTTTCCCGTAGAGTGTAAAATAGTTATCTCCGGTTATTGTTCTACCCTTATCCAAAAAATCAATCATGATTACTCCATGGGAATCCAAAAAAACAAGCAAGAGCTTTTCCAGCAGATTTTTGGACACGAAACTTCTTAGGTATTATTCATATCTTCGTAAATCTGCTTACCTCTTAACCCTTTTAAATACAGGTACTTGATGATGGCTCGATACTCCAATTTTTCGATTTTCACAATTTCGGTGGCTTTTTTTTTTCTTTTATCCAAACCAATCGTTCAATAAAACTCAAAGTCCAAACCACAGAAAATTTAATTAAAGTCCCTCAAAGGACACTTATGATGCTACTTATATAATAACCTAACCTAACTCTTGTTCAAGTAATTTTAACAGAATTTTGTAAGATCTTCATGTATTAAGTGTACCATTTCTTTATATTGTAGCCTGATGATGGTAATATTGTACCGAAACTAGTAGCATCATAAGTGTCCTTTGAGGGACTTTAATTAAATTTTCTGTGGTTTGGACTTTGAGTTTTATTGAACCATACATTTAACTTAAAATTTCTATTTTGCCTATTTATTCTCATTTTTCCATTTTGCTTCTTATTTAAATTTTTGCATATCAAAGTTTTTCAAAAATTTCAAAAATTGATAACAAAACAAAGTACATTATCCCACTAAAGTTTTTCTATTAAAAATTAGTCTTATAACAATTTTTTTTCCAACCAGTCATACCCATACCATTAAAAATTCCAAAATCCATTTCTATATTCGATTGTACACGTAAAACGTGACAGGTATTATTATCATCGTCAAATAGTACTCGGTATTCGTGCATGGTACCGACAACTTGACAAAACTAATTACTAATTGATCATGTGACCATCGAATGTGCATAACTATTACGAGTACATAAACAGGACTGTCTTTAAAAATTCCTACACATACCTAAAGTACATTGCAACATTACAATATACCAATGTTACTCTTTTTACTTTCTTAAACTTTTTTTATTTTAACAACTTCAACTTTCACAATTAAATACAAATAATAATAGAGGACTTCAGTCTAAGGTCAGTGTGGCCAACAAAAAGTGGTTTTTTCTGACAAGAATGACAGTTAAGATCTACCATTCAAAACATAAGATTTTTGCACATTTTTTATCATTGTGAACATCTATATTGTTTTATTATTATAATGAATACACCCCCGAAGCTTATATCTTGAAATTTAAAATGACTTTTTTTCTGAATACTCAACATATCGGTGGCCAATAACTCTAGGAACTTTTGACATGTCACCATTTCTTTCCTTTTATTCTGTCACTAGTTATGTGAGATGTCAGTGGAAAAAGTAATTAGAAGAATAGAGATACAATTAACTAGAAATGCTACAAAAATCTAATCGAAAATGGACGTACACAATAAGGCAATCCAGATCACGTGACCTAATATGGCCGTTCAGGGCAAACAATTTAGACAGATAGGTTAGTTTTGTATTGTCTAGTCAGTCATAAACAGTGCTCAAGACTTTTTAGTCGAATTTATTAGTATATTTTGCTTAGTATATTTTATTAGTGTTTAGTATATTGTTCATTTGATTAGTATTTTTTATTTAGAATATATCACTTTTCTCAGTTTTTATAAATATTGTTATTGAACAAAACTGAACAAAATGCCTGCTACATACAGCCTGATATTTGATTTTTAATTCTGTTAAATCATCTCTATTGATTGCTGCTAACCACATTTCTCTACGCTTCTTACTTAATTCATTCTAGTGCACCAAAAATGTGTTCTTTAAAACAGCTGGGACCTTAAAAAAGCTTACTTGGTCTCGGTTTGAACGGCTCCCACAACCGACTACAATACAAGTTGTTTTCATTTTGAAGTAGGTGTTTCACTCCTGAAATCCGTAAGCATAAAAGTTAAATACTGCACGTGATATCTTCCAATTCAAGCAAGTGAAATTTTAATGCCAGCAGTTTCATAAAAGTTTCACTTCCATTATAATATTGTATATGTTTTAGTCAGTGTGTAGGTACTTACCCGTAAATATTAAATAATAATTCTTGATAGTTTAAAAACCACTAACAAAAAAATAATGTTATTATACAGGTACACAACCAAAAGTTGGTCCTAAATTGATATACCCAGCTTAGAAGTTTTATAAAACTGAACTTTTTATTGTATATTATTAGTATAGAGACACCAAAGCAAAATAAAAGCACCTTTCTCCAAAATGAACACTTATGTATACCAGAATCCACTGTCTACAATGTATTAAATCACATTTGTTTGCCCTGCGTCGCCATATTGAATTTTATTTGACAGGTCACTGGATTGCCTTATTAAACGAATATCAACAAAAATTAATATAACTGACATCTGACATAACTAGTGACAGAATAACAGAAATGAAATGGGGACCTGGCAAAAGTTCCTAGAATTATATTGGCCACAGATATGTTGAGTATTCAGCTAAAAAGTCATTTTAAATTTCAAAATATACGCTTCGGGGGTGTAATATAGATGTTCGCAATGATAAAAAACATGCAAAAATCTTATGCTTTGAATTTTCTTGTCAGACAAAACCACTTTTTGTTGGCCAAACTGACCTTAGACTGAACTCGTCTATTGTCACATCAGAACACAGAACTCAACTTCTAATACATACTTCAAGAACTAGAACTAACTAATGTCAATTGTCCCGCCTTTTATGCTTTTCACCAGTTCCAGACAGTTCTACACTATTCGATGATATTTATAGACTTATAATAATTAATGTTTATTTTACTTTTTCGTTGAATTTTCAAATTATTTCCCAAGACGTCCCTGATCCTTAACGGACGTGTGCATAAATGTGCATGCATATCGAGTATCGCGAAAACAAATATCATTTCAATGAGTCACAAACAAAACATATCGAGTACATTCAATGTGCAATTATTCTAACAATTACAGGTAACTACCTACCAGCTAAACATCGCTACGCTTAAGGACTTTCAAATAACAAATATTGTCATTGTCAAAAAAAAACATTAAAGAAACATTTTCACTCTTCCCACCCTCATTCAATTTTTATAGACAAGATTTTTTTTATCCTTCCAGTATAATTAGTTAAGATTCAAGTATAAAAGAACATAATTTATTATAAATGAAATTTTTGAATTTATTAATGTCGCCAATAAGGCAGATTTGCAACTTTATTTAAAGATAATTAATAGAATTACTCTAATTCCCGTTTGTTCGGTACTTCAACATTTACTGTTAGACCTAAAATTACACCTGTCGCGCTAGTTGCAATTGAGTTGTCGAAACAGGCAAGGCAGCTGAGGCCTAAAAACAGACTAAAGGAAGAAGAATTTCAGCGATCGCAGTGGATGGGTTCAGAACTATTTCATAGCGCTTTTTTTTAATGGAAGTTTGTGCCCGATTTCACTATCCATTTCCTAAACTCTGGTAATACCCGAGACAAATTTAGGAATTCTTAAATGCAATTTACATTTTACCACGCGCTAAGTATACCTAAGAGAGATAATATTACGTATTTCCCATCACTTTTTGATCAATCCTGAAAGGATTGTAGGAACAGCTTTGCGAGTGGGGCACCTTTTTGTCCCACTAACAATATATTGTGGTTCAAAATATCTGTTGCAAACTTTGTAGGATTTATAAATCTGTTCAGCGCTTAATTCCTTTAGTTTTGGACCGCGAATAAAGGCAACCCAATCATTCAAAAACAAAGGGTCATGTTTGGGAAACCTATGTCGTTTTGATGTAATGTCTGTACACCCAGGAACACTTCACACCAACCATTACAAAGTTATTATAATATTATGAATTATCACACTTGATATAACGCTTACAGTATCTAATTGAAACACAAATAACAGCAGCAAATGGCAAAAGGAAACAATCTACAAAACACAATGGTGACAGCAACTATATGAATATGTCAGCTATGATGAACTTTAAAATATTTTCTTCTTTTCGTGCTAAAAGGTCTTAGCTGCCAGGCCTGCTTCGACAACTCAATTGCAACTAGCGCTTCAGGTGGATGGGTTTGAAACCTCATTTTTTCATTCAAGGTCATCCTACAAACTTTCCCTTCTATAGGTTAGACTGTTTTGTGCTACTATATAAGATTTTTCACCGTGTAATTATGTGTCCAGAAATTCTAAGTAAGTTCAGTTTTAATGTGCCTAAATACAATACTAGACAACATTTACTTTTTTATTGTGAAGGATCTAAAACTAACATTTTATTTAAGTAACATTTAGTTCGTGTGACTTGTTTGTTGATAGTCTGAGTTTTATTAAGAAGAAGGCTCATTCTGAATTTATTATGTAATCTATCTATTCTACTTTATTGTTGTAATTTTATTTTATTGTTTTGTATTTGTTTATCTATTTATTAGTTCAATTACAAATGTCAATTGTATTTTTTCGTATGCTCTGTAATGGGATTTATATCTTTTGGGCATTAAAGGCTATTATTATTATTATTATCAAGCCAGGAACCAAACACTCTGAAAGCTTGGAAGTATCTTTCATGCGAAAATCCACGCAATAAGAAAGTGCGCCCAGTTCAATATTGATGAAGGATACAGGAGACAAAGGATTATCATAATGTCGGATAGTCGAGCAGCCATTAAAGCACCGAGCTCTTGTGTAATCGTTCCAAAATGGTGTGGGAATACCTAGACAAACTCAATGAACTAGGCGAGAACAATATAGTCACCTTACTATGGATTTCAGGACACACTGGAATAGAAGGAAATGAAATAGCTGATGATCTAGCAAAGAGGGGGACTGAAATACCTTTCTGGAGGCCTGAAACCTTTTGCGGAATCAGTCCAAATGTATTATTGGAAGAAATAGGTAAAGCCGAGAAAAAGAGAATATCTGACCATTGGAAAGATCTAGTAGGGCTTATACAATCCAAGACTCTTCTGGGTGACTACAACCTGTTGAGATCAAATGAATGCATAAGTCAAAGTAAAACTGCACTAAGAGTTTTGACAGGGATCCTAACGGGACATTGTTGCCTGAATGGGCACCTGAAAAAGCTCAAAATAGTGGAGGAAGAAGAATGCAGATTTTGTGGCATGGAAGAAGAAACATCCATCCACATACTTTCCAACTGCACAGCCCTTCAGAATCCTAGAGCACAGCACCTGGGAGATTACTGGATAGAAGAGGAACATTTACCCAAGTTGAAGCCTGCAGATATCCTAAAGTTCCTCCGGGAAATGGGACTGAGACTATCCTCAGAAACTAAGTACACAATAGATCTTTTAGGTATCAGTGAATACATACATACATACATACAACTTATATAAAACTCTAGATAAATGAGGTAGCTAAAAAGTAAGGTTACATTTTAACTTACACCTCAAAGATACCAAAAAGTGCGGAATTTTTCGACTAGCCCTGTATCTATTTAAATATAAATAGTATCCTTAATAGGATGTGTGTTTTAATCCTTTCAAGTCCTTTCCCTTTAACAACTTCCGTTAACGCATAATTAAACACCCACGACTTATTTCAAAAACCATCTGATTCTGGCATTACGTCGTCGTTTCGTTAGAATCACCGTTACATAACGTCTTGAGAGAAGAGGAAAAACCCACGCCACGCCAGCAATGTCCATGTCAAGAAATTGTACAAAGCGGAGCCGCAAAGTCCCCAACGTTAAAATAAAAAAAATAAAAAATTCATCATGAATCGTCGGTGAGCTGAGCGCCAGCCTGGCCGTTCGTCGCGATTTTCCTTCTCCGGATTTTAATTAGGTAGTGACTGCATAACCTCCCGTACAGACAAGATTCTCGATGTACACGTAGTTAAACAATAAGATTCTTCCATTTTTAGTAATATTTTTCACCAATAGATGCCAAGATAATAGTATGATACTATTATCTTGATATCTCTGATAACACGCACTTAAAATGACAATTTCACAGGAAACTGCAATTTCCCAAATCTCCTTATATATTGGAGAGCTTGGCAACGTCGCAGACCACCAACGAAACTTGTAAAAATTCCATTGTACAGTAACACAAATTAGGTTTGTCTACTATACTATAAAATGGAAGTATGCTACATCAAAACTATAATTTAACCACTTCTAACTATAGTAGGCACCCACAACTAGATTTTCCACAATAGGGTCTTTAAGAACGAGAAACTATGTACTTAAAATGACCCTACCCATTGAAACTACGAAGAATTCCATATCGGGCTGATCAATTTTCAATTCTCTCTCGCTCTTCTAGACCGTCATTATAAAATTCCTTTCTAGTTCATCCTTGAGAGAAACTGTGACTCATCGCCTACCAAGAACGAGTTTATTTATAAAACAAATCTTAGATTAAAGTGAAAAATAATATTTATAATATTGTTAATATATTGTTTATAACCTTTTCTCGCATAAAAAATGAACGTATGAGCTAATTTTGTGGTTGGATGGAATATCCAACAAAGAAAAAAAAACCGTACTTTCTGAAATATTAAACTTGCCGACAAGGTTGCCAATATCCATTTTTTAAAAGTAACCACAAACAAGAAACCTTCCCACGAATCTGGAGTTAAGTAATGACTCTATTTTCTATTGGCCTTCGATTTCCAAGAGAATCTCTAATGCCCGTTTGTAATTATCAATGATTTAGTACAAATTTTAGTTAATGGTTTAGGATGCTAAACTTAGAACACTAAAATATTGACAAGAAAAAAATATGTTTGCAACACACCATGTTTTAGTCACTTATTTAGGTTGTGATTATGCGCACTTAGCAGTATGATTTTAGTAACCTGTCACTTTTCAGATTTTAGCAAAGAATTTGAATTTTTCAATTTAAATAGGTATCAGACAACAATTGATACAGAATTTTTATTGTTAGCAGCAGCAACTCTTATTAATATAGTAGTAGTTAGGAATTATATAAGAAAGAGAAGCCCTCATGTGCTTATTTTTATATTGAGAACTTTTAACTATGTAGAGGCAAGGTCTTTCTTTATATAGTTCAATAAGTCGAAGTACTTGATCATGAGACCACGACATTTTTGATATTTAAAATAGCTCAAACGAAATACTTTCACCTACACAACATTCTCACCCCTCAATAAACGATATAATATATAATCTTTGAATAAACGTTGGATATGTAGCAGAACCGGTGTCACCACCATCATGAAAAATAAAAAAATCAATAACCTTTAAATAAAGTTTACCCTAAATGTTTGCCCCAAGTTGTCATTTAATTGATAGAAAATAGGACAAGTTTCGTCAATTTCAAAATTGACTGAAAAATTGATGATAAATAAGTATGTATCTATCATTTATTTAGGATCCTAAGAAATTGACTGAAACTTGTTATGTCCGTTTGTAATTATCAATGATTTAGCATACATAACAAAATTGGGTTTAACCAACTTTCCCATACACAGCATTCTACTTTGTCCACAATCTAAGAAATATATTACATATCGGATATCGGCAACGCCGCTAGCCGCTTTCACAGCGCCATAAGTTAGATAACCCAACGTACATTAATATCCTTACAAAAATACTACCTTTTATCTTTATGCATTCATATTTCAAATTAAACAGTTTGCATAATTTTGAATCAATGTGGCAATTGTAATCTGACCATATTTACATAAATAGTTGAAATTATGCTGACGTGACTTATACAATCAATATTTTTGGAATCATTTCAACACTGTTTTTTAATGAGATTTCCAATCAGTCTATTGCATGTAAATATGATAATTCTTTTGTATACATTTTATGATTGGGTACTTTTTTAAAATTAATATACTGAGTAAAAGTTCAAAAGTTTAACAAATGCCCAATATTTACGTTTAAATGCTTGTTGAACCACTGGTCCCACAATTTTCTTTAGGGCCAGTTCTATAACTTTTGGTTAAGAGTTCTAGTTATGGTTAACAGGATCTGACAAGAGGTTTGCTGTTCTATGACCGCTTGTTTTGTTATACCACAGGTTGAAGTTCTTTAACCAAAGGATAAAGTAACAGGCACTTTGAGTTCTTGTTAAGGGCGGGTTTATCAATGCTCGGTTAAATCTGTCAGCTACGTAGCCCTCAGCTATCTCTAGCCGCCAGTCAAAGTCTCGGTTACAATAGAAAGCGTTTATCAATGCACCACATAACCGACAGCTAGCTAACTGGAGGCTAAGTGTAATTGAGCATTTGACAACCTTGTTCGGGTTATGAACGGTGAGTGTAATGTTGTCAGAGCGTAAATTTCTCATTTTAATTTGGTGTTAGGAGGATCACCCGTTACATGAAATATACATATTATCAATTTTATTCGCATATAACATATATAACACACTGAATCAAGAATATAGAGGTGAAAGCTATTATTTTTCTATTTTACCGTAAGCTTACTCTGACAACATCGTGGAAAATTTCACTTGTCAGTGTCAAAATTGTGGTACTGTTATTTTTATTTCGTCTATGTTGTGCTTTGTTGAGTTGTTTGCATTTGAACATGTCCACAAAACAAAAAAGATATCCCAATTTCACGGTGTCAGAGCGACAATTAGGTACTTATAAAAGTAGCCGTTCACCATAAAAGTATAATAGAATACAAAAAGACGGATGCTGTGACTTGGCGAGAATAGCTGGAAATTGTTGGAGTATCATGAGAACACTGGGTTTAGATAATCGAAACGAGTAATAAACTCGACATCATCGAGCTCTTCAAAGGTATTTATACGTTCTTCAACAGTATATGGTCGTCTTTCGTACTCCACAAATTCCAATATCTCGCCACTCTCCAAGCTCTTCATCGAAATGGTCGTCAAGTTCCTCAAGATACATTGACAATAACAATGAAATAAAATACAAACAAAACCTATATGCTACTAAACTACTATTTAAGAATCAAATAAGCTTCTCGATTTCACCCTAAACGATAATAACACAATCAAATTTAAAGTTGAAATAATCTTTGTTGCAAAATATGAGCAAACATGAAAAAATCATGACACAGTTGTCAGTTAGAATCTTTGGTTAGAATAACGGAACACCACTTTCTCGTATTTAACTGTATGTTCCATGGTTAACATCAACTTGATAGTGGCAGCTAGGTTAGCCGAAAGTTTGACTGCCAGCTAATGCAAACTGGCAGTTGATAAACACTTTGACCAACAGCTAAGATTTAGCCAAGGGCTACAATATTTAACCGAGCATTGATAAACCCGCCCTAAGACTGTGACCACTGGTTAACCTAATTTTGGTGACATTTTAATTTGCAATCTTGACAATTCTGAATAAATATATTCCTGTCTCAGCACATCTCCATTTATTTTTAATTGACTACTTGTAAATAAAAGACGTTAGTGCTTAATATAAATCCTATAAAGGATCATAATGAAAATAATGATTGATCCCGGACTTGATGGCTCAGATGAGGATCCTTTCCCATGCCTCAACCTCGAAGACAAAAATTAATCCGAGAAAGGGTGAATTACTATGAAATTCTCAGTGACAATAAGACCTTCTGCCATAAATTCCGGAACTGTTTAGCTCAGCAGCAATGTTTTTTCAGCATTGCTGCTTTACCTTCCAGGTTACGGCATCTGTGGTTTTATTTTATAATATTTTTTGGTTAATACCAATAAAGCATCAAGTTTTTCCCCCACGTTCCTTTTATTTTTGTTCTTCCATTATAGAAACGAAAACAAACAATCTGACAAAACAAGGTGCATAGAGAAATATAATTGTTCTATAACAAGGTGCTTTGACATACATTTAACCAAACTTTTATATGCAAATTTTAAGCAGGGAAAGTCAAATTTTGTACAATATCTTGATAATGGATAGTACATTCACAAAAACTATCGATATTAAGTAACCACTGGTTAAAAGTAGCTGACCCATGATGATAGAACACATTTTTCCTAACCTTAAGGTCAACACCTGACCAGTGGTTAACAAATCATCACTTTTGACCAGAGGTGATAGAACCGGACCTTAACTATGCACCAAGAAGCCAGAAGAAAAACTATACACATATAGAATTGACTATAAAAAGATGCACGGTTTTGTCTATCCATACATTTCTATCACAATCAAAGAACTTGATCTCAATAGGGTAGAAAAAAACGAAGTTTGGTCTGAATTTAAAAAGACAACAATGTGAATAATGTTAAGAGGGTGTTTTATATTCTTAAATATCATACCTAGCTACCAATCTACTGGAAATGGACTTCCCATGATAATAGAACAAAAAGAGAAAATTAAAATAAAAAATAAACAAAAATAATATTGAAGCATCGTAAACAGTGTAATACACACTACACTATTTTAAAATCTTTTTAAATAATTAATGAAATATTCAAGGATTCAAATTGGAGTACGGTGCACTTACCACATTACTTTCAGTAGTTTGTCCTAAAGTACAAGCTGTTACAAAATCCTGTCCCTTGACCAATTTGATGAATGAACAATTTGGGAACCACCTAGCATGTTCAGTCCATGGATCATCATGTGGGTCCCATGTCCTTAAGCCACCATCACAGTGAAAACATCTAACTTGATCTCCCATACCTAAAACAGGCAATAAATTATTCCAAACAAGAATAATCAGTTTAACAAATATTCACAAAATATTCAATAACAATGTTCTGCCTTGACTTACAAACATACCTTCATAGTAGAATCCTGCTTCTGACAGTACTTCAGGTGTTTGTATTAAATCAGAAGACCATCCGACATAAGATCGTAATCGAGCTTCAACTGTAGCATAATTTGATTTTTTTGGACCTTTATGGGCTTGTACACCCAATTCGTCTAAATTTTGTTCATTTCCCACAACATTTATATTAGGAAAAGAGTTTTTAACCATTGAGCTGTTCACTGAATTTTGTCTTTCATTTAATCTAGAGATCAGAATAATCAGAATTAGATAGGAATACAAATAAGGCATTCATAATAACACAAAACAATGTAGGAATAGGAAACTTACCTAGGATTGATAACGAACGTAACAAATGGACAATTAGGAAAATGCCTTTGATGTTCTTTGTCAGGATCATCCCCAACCTCCCATGCTCTTACAACACCCTTGCAGAATGCACACCTTGTGTTATCATTATCTTTTAGATAATAGAATCCAGCTTGAGCCAAACTAGCGGGTGAAACAATGTCAGAAGCAGGCCAGTCTTCAAAAGTAGCAAGCCGAAACTCATAGGTATTATACATATTTCTACTAGAAGTGGAAGGTACATGTGTAGGTGATATCATAGGAACGTTTCCTGAGGTAGTGGGATTCAGTACAAAGGGACATTCGGGGCTTAAAGCTATATGCCTGGTCATTACTTGATCACCATAGTTCCAATCCGAGATTTTTACATGACATGCAAAACATTCCACTTCTAAACCTTGTTTGGTTGAAAAAAAGCCGGCTTTAGATATCCTTTGAGGGTTTACTACTGCGTCAGTTGGCCATTCTCTAAATGTTGCAAGGCGTAGCACTTCTTGGTTCATTTTTTTGGAATAAGTTTAATCATGCTAAGTAACTAGTTAATTTATTAATCTTGATTATAGAAAATATTTTTAAGCTGTCCATCATACTGAAGAGAAAACAGTTTGATACTGTACCATTTCCTCCTTTTTGAAAATGTTATTGCTTAGTTTGATTAACTTTTTGATTTTATTCGGCTCAGCTGATGACAGTATAAATGAGATTTTCAATTTCTTAATTATTGCTGACAGCGTGGCAGCTGACATTTGGCAGCTTTCAACAGTAAAAGAAGATGCCTCGTCCTATATTATTCAATAGCTCAAGATGTATGTTTAGTATTTTGAAATAAATAACAAAGTTTCACTACAAACTACATTATACATTCTTTACACATTCATCACTTCAATAATTTTTCATATATTATTGATTTTTCTATGACAAATATTATGTTAAAAAAATGCTTACAAACTTTTCAGATACCGAGGTGCGGTAAATTTGAATGATACAATCACAATCTGTAATGTAGAATAAATATTTTTCTGTAACAGAGGCATGTAAGAAAAAAAATATTATTTTTAAATAATAACTGAATTTTAAAACATTGTTTGTCTAACTAGGTACTACAATAAAATTAAAATTACAAGATAACATCCTCCTAACATAACCTCTAATTATTCAGTCCTAGGAGTAGTAATGGTTAAAGTGAAAACTAAAAAGTTACAAAGAATTAACTATCTATCTATCCAATATTTGACTACAATTTTTTGTTAATCTCTTTTACTGCTATCGCACTTGGAGTTTGTTTAATATTTCAAGTCATTTTATTATTTAGATTAAATAGGGGCAAAGTTCATTTTCAGTGGAAGGGAAGAATAAGTTAACATTTTGGAAATATTACCATTCTGATTATCGTTCCTCAAAGACTGGACAATATGATGTCAAAACCATTCAAGGTATCTTTTTTTATTACATTTATTTATTTATGGTATTCATTCAACATTTGCATTTTTTATAGGTTATACAAATGAGCCAAAGGCTTTACAGTTGTGGTTCAAAAAAAGATGTGGTTATTATATCAGCAGTTAGGACCCCAATGGGTACATTTTTGGGTCCTTTATCACCATTATCTGCTACAAAACTAGGCGCTGTTGCTATTGAAGCAGCTGTAGAAAGAGCTGGTATTCCCAAAGAAGAAATCCAAGAAGTTTATATGGGACATGTATGTCAAGGAGGAGCTGGTCAAGCACCAGCAAGACAGGCCACTATATTTGCAGGTGAAAATAATAAATTAGTCTTAAAAAGTTATGTTATCTATGTTGAATACAATGGAAATTACATAATTGAATAGTTCTTATGAATTCAATGGTGTTTTTCATAAAGGGCGAATGCGCCATTTTGATGTTTTGAGAAAATGAAAGAAAACTGTTTCAGTATATTCTAAGAGCCAACTACTGAGTGATGAGTTAAGCAGTTCAAATGTTCATTACTAACCTTAAAATGACAAAAAAATACTAAAATTTTCAAGTAGTTGATTAAAAAAATGGTTTTTTGTGGATATTCGCCCTTTTTCCAGATAAGCTTTGTAAAGAAATGACTATTCGCCCTACATTAGCCCTTTTGCTAAAACATTAACTTTATTTGCCCAAATAGTTTTACACGGTGGAATTAATAATAATGCTTGTAAAAATGTTAAAAAAAATTGGATAAAATAAAAACACAAAATATTTGAAAATGATAGATTCTAATTAAACATAAAAATGAATGGTTGCCGGGCCTAACTGGATACCCTGTAAATGCATTATTTAAATTTTTTGTATGCAATAGTCTATTTAAAAATAGTATAGTAAGAAAACCTACTAAAATCTTCATTCTGAAGCTCTGGAATTGGACATGTGAAAATTTCACAGGAACTTTAGACCATCTTTAACCTCTAAATTCTCAGCTACTTTTGGTATTTTGACTGGTAATTTCATGTCACTTAATATATTGATTTTGTTTCTATCCACATCGCGGGCCAAATTTAATATTCTTTCGTTTCTCTTATTCATAATGGTCACTTTTTTGGAAGAAAATACATTCACAAATGGCCGTTTACTGAACGAAATAAGTGAGGTTATAATTCCAATTAGGCATTCCAAATCACGTGACCCAATATGGCGTCTGCTGGCAAACAACTGTCTTAAGTGTCATAAGAAAGCATTTAGTACGTGGTGAATAAATTGTTTAAACGGCATTATCTCCAAAGTTGTGTGAATTTGTGATTGTTGATAGACTTTTTAAGATGCAGAGTGATTATTTAAAGACATTATTGCTGCAAAATCCAGATATTGGCAAGAGGTTAGCTGAAAATCCAATTTGTTTGTTTCCTAGATGTGAAGTGAAATATTTGTTTACAGATATCGAATGAAGCTAACAAATCTGTGGCTTAAAACCGCTGGCACTGAAAAAAATTTTACAGCATCCCTGTTGGAACGACTTACACAACCAACCACAAGGCACGTAGTTGGCATTTTTTCGTATTAAAATGTAATAATACCACTATAAGTCCTAAATAATATAAAAAGGCACAAAAACAACAATCCCACAAAATTTAAATAAACTTTTCAACAGCACAATAATATAACACCAACATACTATTTGCCCCCAGCCGCCATATTGAATTTGTTTTGACAGGTCATTGGAATGCCTAATACAAAAACAATATACGCACGTTCGCCCCAAGGAAATTTATATTTTTTGCTATAAATTCCTTATTTTCATGCTAAAACGGTCGTCCTTTTGTCAAAATGTCCGCAGAACCAGTATCTATAATCTGGTACATGAAACTTGAAATCGCAAATTTTGGCGCGTTCGCCCTTTAGGAAAAATACCTTTGAATTCAATGTTACTGTGGTGTGTGATTTGATTCCCTATTTTGCAGGTCTACCAAAGTCAACAGTATGCACAACAGTAAACAAAGTATGCTCATCTGGTTTGAAATCAATTATGTTTGCCACACAAAGTCTTTTATTAGGAGATCAAGATGTCATATTGGCTGGAGGAATGGAATCTATGTCTAATGTACCATATTATTTGAAAAGAGGTCAAACTCCATATGGAGGTGTAAATCTCAGTGATGGTGTAGTAGCTGATGGTTTATGGGATGTTTATAATAAATTTCACATGGGGAATTGTGCAGAAAACACTGCAAAAAAATTGAATATTTCAAGAGAGGAGCAAGACAATTTTGCAATCAACAGTTATAAGAGAAGTGCTGAAGCATACAAGAATAATGCATTTGCTTCTGAGTTAGTGTCAGTCAAAGTACCACAGAGAAAAGGACAACCAGATCTAGTAGTTGCAGCAGATGAGGAATACAAAAGGGTAAATTTTGAAAAATTTGGAAAACTGCCGACCGTATTCCAAAGGGAAAACGGAACTGTAACAGCAGGTAATGCTTCAACTCTTAACGATGGTGCAGCTGCTTTAATTCTTACAACAGCTGAAAAAGCCGCAGCACTGAATGCTAAACCTCTAGCAAGGATTTTAGGCTACCAAGACGGTGAATGTGACCCCATTGATTTCCCCATTGCACCTTCTATACCAATCCCAAAACTACTCGAAAGAACTGGTGTTAATAAAGATGATGTGGCTTTATGGGAGATCAATGAAGCTTTCAGTGTTGTCGTTTTAGCCAACCAAAAACTTTTAGGACTGAATCCCGATAAAGTTAACATACATGGGGGTGCTGTTAGTTTGGGACATCCCATTGGTATGTCCGGTGCTAGACTAATTGTGCATTTGGTACATGCATTGAAAAGTGGAGAAAAAGGTGTAGCAGCTATTTGTAATGGAGGTGGTGGAGCCTCTTCGATGATGATAGAGAAATTGTAAGTGAAAACGGT
Organism: Galerucella calmariensis; assembly: GCA_910591675.1. Taxonomy (NCBI): domain Eukaryota; kingdom Metazoa; phylum Arthropoda; class Insecta; order Coleoptera; family Chrysomelidae; genus Galerucella; species Galerucella calmariensis. The sequence goes on from CAJUYG010004503.1 coordinate 15,382, forward strand.
TTTGGAATATGTAAGTAAGTTGGTAACAGAGAAAAAAGGTTTATTTTCATACATATATGTTGTTTTTGATATACATAAGATTGGCTGGTATTTAATGTGTTATATTAATTGTTATAATAAACATTTTATTTGTTTTTTGTTATCATTTTATTCAATAAAACTTTCAAATAAGACTTGTATCTGTAAAGTTTGTTTCGGAAAACGTTTAAAATTTGCTCACATCCACCAAATGATGGGAAATTTTTGTGGCAAATTAAGGGGGTGTTGCGAGACTACATAAATTATTGACCATAGGCGTTTGTTGACAGAGTTGACGATCTGCTTCCCAACGAACGCCCGACATTAACATTATTCACCAGAGATCCATGTCCTTTGTGCGATGAACTAAAATCGGAGCTAAAGCCGTTCTTGGAGAGAGTCAATTTTACCACTGTTGACATTTCAAAAAAAGAAAATGTCCGCTATTTGAGATTGTATAGATACGAAATTCCAGTATTGTTTTTAAATGGTCAGTATTTGTGTAAACATAGATTAGATAATAGATTACTTGAAGAAAAATTGATGGATATTGAGTGCAGGAAAAAATTTCTCATGTAAAGCTTTAAATAAAATGCTATCAGCAAAAGTTGTGTTTCATTTAATGTTAGAGATAAAAGTAGCCATATTTCTTTTAATAAAAGAAGTCATGGGGCTACTTCTCGTTAACCGCCATACATTAAATTTCAATTTTGAAAATATAGCGCGTAACCTGACCCTACCTAATGTGAGTTTTCATTACGCCTATATGCAGGCAACGATTAGATTAGAATTGGAGTGGCTCTTTGTCCTATCCCACTGCGACCTTTGCAGATCTATTGTGGTCCTCCCTATATTTAGAGCTCAATATCTAGCTTTATTCTTTTTATTAGACCTAATAGCCTGGATACCGCCTCCTTTGCGTAGCTCTCTGCCCTCGGTTTTTCTTCACCGAATAAGTGAAACCGCACCCTTGCTAGGCCTTCGCACTCACAGAGTATGTGCTCCGCAGTTTCGTCTTCTTCCTGGCAGAACCTGCATAGGCTGTCATCTGCAAGGCCAATTGTGTGCATATGTTAGATAGATAGATAGATAGATATATTTATTCCACAAAATCACAATATAAAGTACAAAGC
>CAJUYG010004504.1:0-16530 GCA_910591675.1 Galerucella calmariensis
TTTTTCTACAAATGAATAAGACTTGCTGAGAGAGAAGTATTAACTTTGTAGATAGATACATTTTCAAAATGAGATGCTGATGCCGTCTATATTTCATCCCGGCTTTAAAAATAATAGCGACTTTCAATAATACACTATAATCTACCAGAGTAATCAATCAAAGAGACGCTAATGAATAGCCATCATGATTTCACCTTCACTTCGCTGGAAGGTAAGCTCGTAAAGTCAGAACCGGATTTAAAAGAACACAGTAAAATTATATGCTAAAAAAAAAACAATATTCTTTCGACTAGATTTTTTTTTGTGTGTGTGTTTGGGAGCCGTTCTGATGCTGGGAGTACTGCAGCCTGTTGGCTTATTGTACCCTACTCCCACATTTATTCCACCCATCCAGTTATCCCCGTACCATATACTTCGGGTGGCACATTGGCTTCTCCGAAGATTGTTTGTCTCCTCGAGTCCAGTGCCTTATAGTCATATAAGATATGGGTTACGGTCTCGGTCTCCATGCCACAAAGTCTGCAGCTGAGGACCCCGTTATATAGCCCTATTTTATGCAGGTGATCTTTTAACAAGGTATGACCCGTTAAATAACCTGTAATAATTCTTAGCTTATTCCTACTGATATTCAGTAGTTCTTATCGGCCCGTTTTACACATATGTCACCTATGAAGGTTTTACTGTGTGCTTTGGAGTGTTTTGGAGTGTTCCTCCACTGAAGTTTATGTTGGCTTTGTACCCATTTTTGTATTTGCCCTCGGACTACCTTCATTGTGGTCCCAAGAGCTGGTTCTGGTCCAACATATGCTGTTGCTGAACCTCTTTTTGCGAGTTCATCAGCTTGTTCATTTCCAGAAATACCATTATGTCCCGGCACCCACACTAATCTTACTTTAATGTGATCTGCTAGTTCATTCAGTTGTTTCTGGCATTCTTTCATCAGTCTGGATGTTACCTTGTGGCTGTTTAAAGATGCAAGGGCTGCCTGGCTGTCAGTTAGTATGTTTATCCTATAAGTGTCAGTGCTATATTTGTTAATTCTGACACATTCTAGGATAGCATAAATCTCTGCCTGAAATACAGAGGTATGTTTTCCTAGTGAAAAGGAGCATCTTGTGTTTCTCATTCCACTATACACACCTGCTCCTGTCCCTTCTTCAGTCTGTGACCCGTCTGTGTACCAGGTCTCTCCTCGACTAGATTTAGATTAGGCTAGATTAGATTAGATTGGGTTGTATTAGATTAGAATTGGAGTGGCTCTTTGTCCTATCCCACTACAATCTTTGTGGCTCTACTGTGGTCCATCCTATACTTAGAGCTCGATATCTAGCTTTTGGTTGAACTCAGACGGACCACAGCGACGCATCAAGACAACTTAATAAATGTGGTTGTAGCTTAACTCAGACGGACCACAGCATCGCGACTAGTTTGTGTTTTTGTAGTCGCCATCTGTCGTTGAAGACGACTTCAATTAACGACAATGGTGTTCGGTAGTGTTCATCAGTTTCAGTATGGAGAAACGAGCAGTGGCTAGTTGTCGCATTGCGAAGGCGGTTTGTCGTCCATGTGTTTTGCATTGAACCACCAACAACGACAATTTTGTGGGTGATACCGTCCACAGGTAGCAACTGTCGCTGAGATCAACTACAAGAAGTCGTTCGCCTGAGTACTGCTCTAATTCTATTGCATTTTTAATATAACCACGACCTCAGCGCACTAACAACCACAATTATGAAGTTGTCGTGACGCCTCGCTGTAGTCCGTCTGAGTTTAGCCTTATTATTTTTATTAGACTCATTAGCCTGGATACCACCTCCCTTGCGTAGCTCTCTGCCCTCGTTTTTCGACTAGATCCTATAGACTGGTTCATAAGTCAAAAGACATAAATTGGGATTGATAAGTTATAAACAGTGAAGTAAAAATAGTCTAATTTCTTAAGAATATCTCGAAAACTATTTGAGATATCCATAATTTGAAAAAAGATCCTTTAAAAGCAGGGAAAGGCTTTCTTAATTATCCTTATTCTCATGTTTTATAAGTAGCCCCTAATATCGGGGCTAGTACTAGAGTGCCAGCAAGTTTTAGCTAACGCCTCGGCAGATAACAATATTATCCTGAGATGGGTTAAAGGGCACGACAAGAGTAAAGGTAATCGCATTGCCGATTCTTTAGCCAGGGAAGCGGCTGAACTAAAAATTTTAGGACCCAGTGACACCTACGGCCTAACGACAATTGCGGAACCAGCCAAACGTTACACCCATGCTCAATCCCTTAAGAGATCGGATGGAACCAAAGGATGCAGTCTCGCCAGAATCACCCTGGGAAGCTGGCTACTATCTACTACCTACGTTTAATAGTAGGATTTCTGACTGGCCACTTTCAACTAAGGAAACACCTCCATACTATGGGGCTAGTGGACACACCTCTATGCAGGATGTGTGAACAGGAAGATGAAACGGTCAGGCATGTTTATGCGAGTGTCCGGAGTTATCGTCAAAGCCTAAGGCTACTACCCATATTGATGTTCAGATATTGTTATGTACAGCTTCTTCGCACATGCCATTGCAACTTCTAGACTCTTGTGGCTTCTTCCTGAATGAAACGGAGTCTACTACAACCGAGCATAAAATTTTTCATAAAAATCCCTTGCTCAATATTCATATTTATATTAGAGGTTTTGCTAAAAAATATTCCTAAATATTGTCCATGAATTCATTACCTTTAAATACGGATTATTATTATTATTATATTTATAGAATGAAAGTATTGTAAAATTAAAGTGATTGGTCGAGTACGGTCATGTTTTCAAAATAAAACTTAAAAAAAGAACACAAAAAAACTAGTTACCAAAAGAATGAGGTGATTCAACTTACACATCTACCAACATAGCTACCAGATAATTGCTGGTCTCGCTAATAGCTATGTCACGTGAATGTGTTCTTCTTATTCTTCTTCTTTAAAATCGGTATATACACACACTAATTTGTTCGAAGATATTTTAGAAGATAATTTTTATTATATCGGTCAACACATTTATTGGTAAATAATAATAATAATAATAAAGTTGAAGAACGTGTCGCGGGACACACGGTAAGAGCTTTAGTTCCTTTTAAGCAATAATCAAATATTTTGAATTAATAAATAATTACACATATATTGATATAAGAATTTATTTTACTCTGGACGAAACTTCATTTAACAAAAATATACGGTAGTATTAATTATAAAAATCTTATCATTAAGTTGATTGGCACAAAGTACACATTAAGTATTCTATTAACTGTAATCAATAATACAATGTATGCTGATAATCAACATTTTAAGCCGAGAGACTAGCTCGCCGGCCGAGTCGAGACACATAACGTAACAACGTAACGTAACGGTCAGATCATTTGCGTCGGGACCCCTCTCGCTCGGTCAGATTTTTTCCTCGCTCCAACCTAACATAAAGAACTAAAGTTTTTATAATAACAATAATACTGAAATCTTTTTTCTATTGGGAAATAAGTAATAACAAGCAAGTGAATTGAAGAGAAGAATAAATTTTATTTTTCCGCATGCTCTTCTTGTATGCAGAATAAATCACGATCGATATTTTATTGAATTTTCTGATGATCCCAAGAATTAGCTGTTCTTCTTAGTGAACGGTCTCTATTCTTTGAAAAAAATTTTTTGTAAGGGATTATGATATAGTCAAATGCAGTCCATTTCTAGTAGACTATCATACCGTTAGAATGTCATAAAATAAAATATTTTATTTCAAATTTTACCAGAGAGTTGATCTACTATGAATGGACCTTAATAAAATTTGACAACAAAGTTTTGTAGTCAACCATCATTATTTCCTCCGGGTATATTTGTAATCTCACATTTTGGTAACCTCTGTGTCTTCTGATTTGATACATATGGTTAGTGACCTTTGAACGCTTTTGACTAAAGTATTAAACTACAGTCAAAATTGGGATTTAAATTTGGTGTCCAATTAAAAGTTTTCCGTTAATATTTTAAAGCTTATTATTGATACAGAATAGTGAAGAGGAATTAGCAGTTTGTCTAATTTCTAACCATGCGTTAAAATTCAACATTTGCTTATAGAATTGCTCCTTAAGTCAGTCACTTCCGTTTTCAACTGAGTAAACGGAAGTTAATATCTTATAATTTTGATACTTGAATAAAGACAGTTAGGAAATGACTTATGACAATTCGTCATTGTGACCAATTATCTATCAGTTTTCGGTTGCCAACTGTTTGTTACCTACCGACTTTTCATTACTATAAATATGAATTGTTACATGTTACTTTAATATAAAGCTTCGTTTTTCAGAGTATAAAATGTCTGAAGAACTACTTCCATCTGTAGTTATACAAGTTTAAGAAGAATTATTAACGTTGGCTGGATATGCTATAATATAGGAGGCTATAGTTATTAAAAAAAAGGGAATTATATTTCAAATGAGATTTCGTTATAAATATATCAAAACACTCAATAATTAATATAGTCAAAAGCGCTCTTATTGTGCGGGTTCAAAGGTCACTAACCATATATGTATCAAATCAGTAGACACAGAGGTTACCAAAATGTGAGATTACAAATATACCCGGAGATGGTTGATGTTTCCTGCACACTGATTGACGAATTTCCACTTTTTCATTCATTCTTCTAACAATCTATCAGATTAGTGCCATTATTATTTTGCTTGAGGATGCAAAATACCGGAAAATTCCTTTTTATTATTCATATTGTCACTTTGAATTGTCAAAGTGACATAACTGACATTTAAATAAAAACTTCGCTGGTGGAAGACTTTTTAGAATCGCTGAAAACTAAATACATATCCTTTTTTCTCCAGTCAAAATTGCATAAGTCTGTCTTATTCACCTTACGGATTTTATTTGGCAGTTATTATTAAACGCAATAAAAGAAAACGAAAACGGTGAGTATGTCTTTGTTGAATCATATGACCCGCATGATAAGATGCATTTGACTATAGTACATTTAATATTAATGGCCTTTTTGATGTGCGTCATCGCTTGTGACGTATATCCGGGTTTTCGATATGTCGTTTATTTTGACAAATAGGTAACCTTAAATTTGATCAATAAAATCATCAAGATCGTATTCAGCCAAATTCGAAAATGCTTTCAAATTAATAAATACCAGCTTCTTTTTCTAACTGAAAATACGTGAGAACTTTCAAAATGCTGATATTTTTTCGTGTATCTAGGCATATTTTTGTATTATTTAAATAAATATAACAATAAGATTAATATTCACTTTCCATAAATAATAATTGACCGTAAACAACAAAGTACAGACCTGACAAGAACTCTCAGTGTAAGACACATTGCCGCTACGAATGGTACGTCTGAATCAGGTTTTGAATAATGTAATTTCTCCTGATTGATAGGTCGCGCTTGCGCGTAATCTAAACATAAACCAATCAAATTTTTGTAAGTCAAAGATTATGGTTAACGTTTGTAATACATTTAAACGGTTTATTATTGTGATATTTTGATTAGGATTAATCACAGACCTGCCTTTTTTTCCATTTCTTTCAACGTGTTGTGTTAGAAGAGCTTCAGCAATCGATGACGCACACCAAATGGTTATTATACAAGGAAAACAGATTATGTTTTTTCGGGCGGCCTCAAATTGGACGCTAACTACTTGTAGCCCAGAAGAGACACCCTTAAATTGGACGCTGCCCGAAGGCTCATGTCCTTTAAGGATTAAGCTCATATTTGATCAACAGAGTTTGGGCCTGGGTTTTCTTGTCTTTTTTTAGTTTTCTATTTCTTATTTTCTGATATTTTTATACATAGTTACACTTTGATCAACCGGGTTTGGGCCTGGGTTTTCTTGTTTTTTTTTAGTTTTCCATTTCTTATTTTCTGATATTTTTATACATACTTACACTTTTATCAACCGGGTTTGGGCCTGGGTTTTCTTGTTTTTTTTTAGTTTCCTATTTCTTATTTTCTGATATTTTTATACAAAATAATACAGGTAGAAGGACGTGCACGTTTTGATTACTTCCTTACATTACCTTTATTGAATATGTGAGCAATGACTTGTATCAAACATTGCAAAAATTCCAGTAGCATGCATAGAACAGCGAACATAGATACAATGTGTTGTGATATTTCCTTTCCATATACAAATTGTAATGTCCCTGATATAAATAAAGAGTTTGAGTTTGAGTTTTTGAGTTTGGACTAGTAGAGGTACCTAGCGTCGAATTTAAGGGCCTACAAGCAGGTACATAAAGTGAGAAAAAGATTAAGTGAAATTTTAGCGTCGAATTTATGAACGCCCGTTTCTTCCACTACTATCTGTGAAGTTGACAATAATTATTGCTTCTCCTAACCAACTGGGAAGCTGAATTTCTCTATTAGTGGTTAATAATTTTTTTATCATCAACCCAGGTCAATAATGGACAAGTTTGAAAATTCTAGGACCCAGTGACACCTACGGCCTAACGACTTCGACAATTGCGGAACTAACCAAACGTTACACCCATGCTCAATCCCTTGAGAGATGGGATGGAATCAAAGGATGCAGTTTTGCCAGGATCACCCTGGGCGACCCTCGGAAGCTGGCGCCGAAGAAATATTTGGCGATGACCAGGAAAAACCTACGTTTAACAGTAGGATTTCTGACTGGTCACTGTCAACTAAGTAAACACCTCCATACTATGGGGCTAGTGGACACACCTCTATGCAGGATGTGTGAACAGGAAGATGAAACTGTCAGGCATGTCTTATGCGAGTGTCCGGAGTTATCGTCAATAAGAGAGTGTGTGTTCGGTGAGTCTTGGCCTACACCTGCCGATATAAAGGAGATGTCTCCCAGTGACCTGTCCACCTTCCTGAGAAGGACAGGATGGACAATGACCTAGGAGGACAACTCCTCGGGAGGATGTACAATGGGTCACATGTGGCCTAAGTGCTGTGAGCCTACACACTCACCCTCCCTACTCTACAGATACAGAATGGACAAGTTCAAATATTTTGCGAATTCAGGGATAGTAGTTCAACAAAAACTTGTGCAACATAATTTTGTATAACAAGAAAATTGTCTTTAACATATTTGCTGCTTGAAATTACAGATCAAAATAAAATTATTTGAATAAAAATGCCATTAGTTTGAAATTCGCGCTCAACCAAAAAATGACTGATGACATAACGAGTACGTTTCTAAAATATCGAAAGCTGACGGTGTACTTGTCAGTCAGACGACGGGGTAAACGCTTCTCGTGGTGTGTTTGTGAATTATTTATAATTTTGTCTTAAATTTGGTTAGTAGTAGAAAAAATTGTATATACACCATGGTGGTGAAGATATTTATAAGCCTCGCACTTCATTCCGCTCGGGTCAAAGCCCCTCGCGAAATAATTTTGGTGCTCAGTCTTCACCATATTGGTGTATAATATACTATTATTGATTTCAGCAGTATTTAGTAGGCGATTATAGGCTGTTTTACAACATGCAGGTTGTTTTACGACGTGTTTTCTCCTGTTGTAGCTAGTCTCAACGAATCAGCCAATTAACTTTCCTTTCTAGAAACATTTTGATTTTAAAAATACCAAAACAACCTTCCATTAACACCACACGTATAGGTATTCAATTCACCTAATAGTTATTTGCTATTCAGAGTTTAATAGACAAACACAAAAAAAATAAGCCACATACAATACAAGAGAAGTGAAAAGAGGTAGGTAACTGTTGATGAAACTTTAATTCATCGAGTCCATCACAAACTGCTACCGGATACCATTCGGATTCCAACCATTGGAAGAAGAATATAATATAAAATAAGAGATATAAATATCCCAACAGGATTAACGTTTGTTGTTGGAGCTGTCTTCGAACCGTTGAAAAAATAACTTCAAGATTTAACGAGTCGATAGTACGGAAGATTGTTCACTAATTACGCTACCGCATTTATTATTATTATTATTAACTTTATTGTATTTAAAGAATATTACAATTCTTATTACAAGAGGTTCGGATTCATTACAAATATGTTTGAAACAAAAAATAAGGTTAAAACATTAAATAACAATAGGTATCTACAAGATGTTCTATGAGAAGTGAATACCATAATATGTATAAAATCTATTCATCTAACGCAAAGGCTCTTAATTTTAATATATTTAGTATGTATTGGACGAAGTTTGTCTGCCTGGTGAAATCATCTGTGTCCAGAATAGCAACCAATTCGTCCAGTGTTTTTAAACTCAGAAACATATGATTTTCTCTGAGTCCATTATATAGAGGACATTCTACTAATAAATGCATCAAAGTTTCCTTTTCACCCATATTACAGAGACTACACGTCACAGTCATATCTACGTGGTATTTTATGCCTCTGTAATAAATTTTTAAATGATTTAAACTACATAGTCTGATTTGACATAATATTCTAGTTATATATATTGGACATAATCTATGCAAGTAAGTTCTGGTTTCAGAGAAAAACAGATGTTTATATAATAAAGGAAAAGATGAAAGCGCTGTTCTATGCTCGTCATCACTCACTAACTTATTTTTGAATAATTCCAATATATTATTGAGATGACTTTTAGAATTATTTTGCAAAAATTCTGGCCACAGATGACCACCGTCGGCGAAGTCAAAATATTGCTTTACTTGACCCAGGAAATTGTATCTGGCATCATGATGATTGATGTGTTTAATTTGTAAAAAACATTTTTTGGTTAATGTGTTATCATCCATGGTCCTAATTTTATTTATCCACAACAACGCAGATTTAAATATTAAATAACTCAATGCAACTGAATTTGTTTCTAGCCTAACCATATAACTGGGAGTACATAAAGGAAGACATAGTACCTTTTTAAAAAAGTTGACTTGTACTTGCTCGAGCAAATCAGCGTAACGTAATCCCCAAATTCCAATACTATATGATAAAGAGGACAGAATTATGGAATTGTACAATTCTAGTCTTGCGTTCCAAGAGTGTAATTTAGAGCGACACATTATGCCCATAACGGCACCGGTACTTTGAAGTGACTTAGTTACTGTTTTCTTTGCCATATTTAGGAACAAGGATGATGATGAGAACGTGACCCCTAAATATGTGAAATTTTTCACTATTTCCAAGGGTTCGTTATTGTATGTAAAATTAAGTATACCGCATAGTATAATTTATAGTTCACTTTTTTCTTATATTGTTAGCAAACTGGTTAACTTACAATTCAGAAAAATGTGTTTACAGAGGAAGAAAAATCCCAACCGTTTATGATAATTGCAAGCCATCTGGATGTAAGCTTGAAGGTTTCTAGAAGCTGCCTACAGAGACTGACGTTATTATCGATGGATGACTCTTGCTAGTTAGTGGGTTTTTGTATTCGAATATTCTATGTACATGTTCTGTATTTGTAAAGTAGAGAGGGTAAGTGTAGGCTTACACCACTTGAGTCACATGTGACCCTTTGTACATCCTCCCGAGAAGTTGCCCTCCTAGTTCATCGTAGATCCTGTCTTCCCAGGAAGGTGGACAGGTCACTAGGAGACATCTCCTTTATATCGGCAGGTGTAGGCCAAGACTCATTGAACACTCATTCTCTGATTGACGATAACTCCAGACACTCGCATAAGACATGCCTGACAGTTTCATCTTCCTGTTCACACATCCTGCATAGAGGTGTGTCCACTAGCCCCATAGTATGGAGGTGTTTCCTTAGTTGACAGTGGCCAGTCAGAAAACCTACTGTTAAACATAGGTTTTTCCTGGTCATCGCCAAATTTCTTCGGCACCAGCTTCCCAGGGTCGCCCAGGGTAATCCTGGCAAGACTGCATCCTTTCATTCCATCCCATCTCTCAAGGGATTTGGCATGGGTGAGCTAGTTCCGCAATTGTCGAAGTCATTAGGCCGTAGGTGTCACTGGTTCCTGTATTTTTTAGTCCAGCCGCTTCGCTAGCTAAACAATTGGCAATGCGACTACCTTTACTCATGTCGTGCCCCTTAACCTACCTCAGGATAATATTGTTATCTGCCGAGGCGTTAGCTGAATCTTGGTGGCACTCTGGTACTAGCCCCGATATAACACGTTGTCTGTTGGCTAATAGGGCTCGTCTACTATTAGTGCAGATTGTTATGTGTTTGCCAGAATTTTCTTTACTGGTTAGTTCTTTTGTGGCAATTGAGATTCCAGCTGGTTCTATTTGAACTGGTATTGTTTCCCATTCTACACTTAATCCTTAGGCTTAGTGCTTCGGAGTAAACTCCACATCCTGAGCCTTCTTTTATTTTTGTGCCATCTCACTACATGTTGAAATAAACTATAGGAGAATCTTGTGACTTGGAAACCAATCTAATCTATTGGATATATGGGATGACTCACATTGCTTGGCAGTGTGAGCCACAATGGTCTTTTGAGAGCCTAGACCTAAGAGACCTTGTCACCACAAACCCAATTCTCTAGCACTAATTTGAAGTGTTCAATTAAATTCATTCTTTACAGTTTTAAGAACAACGCAAAGACAAAAAGAATCATTTTTATTAACAAAGCACATCTTCACTAGTGTCAATTTTCAGGATAATAATGCAGATTTTCTATGGTTCCCTTTTTTGGAACACTATAGGTCTGTTCCAACAGCAATCAGAAACTGTCAGAAACGATCAGAGAATAATTAGTCATAGCAAAGAACAAATTCACTTCCGCCTTATTCCTATCACTGATTGTAATGGTCGACTATTCTCTGATCGTTTCTGACAGTTAGTGATTGCAGTTGGAACAGACCTTATAGCTAGACACAACATGGTCTCACATCAACAGACACAAGCTTTTATATTGTCAAGTTAAGTCCAGAAGATGATTCAAATTCTATAAGGGAAAAATTAACTCAGCCTTCAATGACATGTGTTTTAAACTAATCTCACTATACTATATAGCCTTTTTGCAGCCACTTTAGTGCAGGCAGTATGCTAAATTTTAAACACCAGATTTTTTTGAAAGTCATTACTACTGCATACAGACCAACCAAGCTGCGCGTGTATAACCTCGAAAATTAGAAACATTTCTATATTTTTCAAACCTGAATGTTGCAATGAAACGGGCCAAAAAAATGTGTCCCCCATACTATGGTGACTAACAAACGAATTAAATAAAAAAATTGATCAACGATGGATGTGTTTTTTTGTATGAAAGACCATATAATAGCCTAACAATAGTCAGAGTCCGTCAGACTGGCTACTGACTAAGTAGCAGGTTGAAGCCATTTGCTGACATGACCAGCACTTTTGTAATGACACCTTCTACAGTCGTATCATGATCAATCCCACCTTCACCACACAACAGACGTCATTCAATTTAATTTAGTATTCATTTAGAATACAGGGAGTCCCAAATATTACCAAACACTCCACTACTACTATATTTCATCTTAAAAATGTGATATTTCTTTAAATACACTGAATTGGGATTATTTAAAAATAAAAATTATTTAAATGCAAAAGTAAATTATAGATCAGTATATTGGGTGATTGAATTAGGAATATCTACGAAGCCGTGTGTCCTAGAGTTCAGGGAAAAAAATTTTTGGGGCAAAAACGGCACAAAAAACATGGTTAAGAATATTTTCGAGTCTACAGTTTTCCACTAGGTGACGCAATCTACCAAATATAATTGGATTTCTTACAAAATATTCCTAAATTTAGGTTGGTACGTTAGGTTAGGTCGAATTGGCGACCAGGTCTACTCAGAGTCCAATAGTCATACCCTTTGGCTCATGGTGTCGAGCCATCCTGTTTCTACCTATCCTCAGTCGTTTATATACAGATCGCGAAAAGTCTACTTTACACAAGTACGACAAGGAAAATATGAGCAAAACTACGTGAAAGAGAGAGAAGAATAATTGTTCGCAGTCAGCGTTGGGCGTGTTTTCAGTTCCAGCTACCAATCTGATATGAAAGCAGCGTTGCCAGTTTAAAATGTTTGGTACTTTCTAAGGAATAATTATCTTATTTTGCATTTAACTTTTTTTTACAGGATAACGCTGTATTTATTGGGAGAAATTCGAGATTGGTAATATTATTGACTTTTGAAAAATAAGTGAAATCAACACAGATAAGAATAAAATAATATAGTTGAAGAAAATAAATGGACAAATTACAATCTGCAATAAATAAAATCTATACACTGCTTTCGACAAAAATTGGGAATAACTTTTACAGATAAATACAAGAGTTTTCAGTTTAATATTTGCTCTAACAAGATTTACAGATGGAAATAATGTTTTAAACATTTCTGTACTTTTTCATGTAAAACAGATCCATGCTTTTGCAGGACACTTAGTAGGATCCTTGTGATTTCGAAGACATCTCCGACACGTGTCCTTATTTTTATCCAGCCTGGCTTGAATCGTATTGTCTCTGGAATGTGACAGCCTATCTTTATTATTAGTGTTATATTTTGATCTCCACCCTTTTTCAACTTTATTGACAACTTCTGGTTCCATCGCTTTCGCTTGTCCCTCTGCCAGCTCCATACTTACTCCCGTTTTACAAGCATTCTCGTATGTTAGGTTTTCTTCGGTTAACAACTTCCTCCTTATAGCCTCGGACAAATTTGTCCCTGAGCGCTTCTTGCAGAAATGCTCTAAAATGGCAATTCTTTGACAATTTCTTTAACTTTTCCATGAAAGCCGTAAGATCTTCTCCACTATCTTGCAAGCAATTGTAGAATTTGTTCCTCTCTGCTGTCACCAGCTTCTTCGGACTGTAGTGTGATGTCAAGGAGTTTTTTATCTGCGTGAAAGTCGTCGAGCTGGGCAATGCCGGCGAAAGTAAATCTTTTAATACGTCATAAGCTTCTCCTCCAACCAGAGTTAGAAATAGGGGTACCTGCCGGTTTTCTGGTATCTCATTACATATGAATAGCTGCTCCATACGTTCTAAGTAGGAGTTTATATCAGACTCTTTGGGCTTGAATGCCTCAATTGAACCAATTAATGCCATGGTAAACCAAAACAGACTTAACTTTCAACAGGTAATAGAAAGTTGTCAATCGTTGCTAAAGTTACTCTGGCATTATTGTAGTAATAGTCAGATATATAATACATTTGGCAACAGCTGACTGCGCACAATTATTCTTCTTTCTCTTTCAAGTGTTTTTCTCATATTGACCTTGTCGCACTTGTTTAAATCACATGGCTCGAATATACTTCTCGCAATCTGTATTTTCTTTCATTCCTTGTCCTAGGCATTTCCATCCCCCTAAAATGCCCTTCAAATTTCCGATGTCCATCCCCTCAGCCTCTACTAGACTCTCAAATCTTTCACTCCTCAAATACCTCTGGTCACAATATTTTAAATGCCTCACAACATTTTTATTTTAGACAAAGCAAATATTTGGTAGTGGACACTCTGTATCAAATAACAAAAACGACAATTTCATTTTAATTCCAAGAAAAATAATATGAATAATCTCTACTTCGTGTCCGAGATGACAAAAAAAAATTTTGAAAATCATCAATAAAATCCAAGCATTAGTATTCACTGGCACACTTGAAATATTTTTCCCGGCTGTTTGGTAAAATCACGCCTTTTTGTCTTCAACGTCGAGTGTTGGGATTTCTTTGGAATTAAGTGTTGAACAAATACGAAGGAGAATCCTTTACTTATTGTGTTTTGACGTCGACCACTACGTGAGAGTGATAACATTATATATAATTATTTTATACATTCTTGGCTATAAAATAATATGACAAGATTATTTGGAAACTATGATATTTAAAGAAATACGGGATAAACCTAGAAAATACGGGATAGTCTCGGAAAACTGCGGGGAAATATATCGGGAGAAAACCAGGGGTTAAATCCGGGGAAAATCTCCGGGGTCGTGGGACCCATATCTTTTCTGACTGTGAAGCATTGTACTCCAGGAGACAGATAATCTTTGGAGAGGCCAATGTGCTACCTGATGCATTGGCATGCATCCAGGTTTGTATATTGTCTACTCCAAGGTACTGGAATGGCTGGGTAGTAGGTTAGGCTGGGTGGGTGGAATGAATATGGGAGTGGAGTACAATTTTAATGAATTGAGGGAGGTACCTTGAAATCTCTATAAGGCACAAATTTTAAATGTCGTTGCATTCTTTTAAACTTCCACCTCAGTGGAGTTCAAGTTATATGTGCAATCTAATATGTCAACCAAATAAAAACTTTATATACACTGTGGGCCGAAATAAAGGATATGTGCAATCTAATATGTCAACCAAATAAAAACTTTATATACACTGTGGGCCGAAATAAAGGAGTACCATCTTGTTGAAATGTTATTTCCAGATGGCCGAATTCGTCTGGATTATCTTCCAGAATTTCAAGAATTAACGGCTCAATTGCATTTTGTAACATCTTCAGATACATTTCACCGCTTAAATTTGAATTTAGGAAAACAGGACCAACTATGGGTATGTTTTTCACAAAAGGTGTGAGGATTTGTGTCACTCCAATACCTTACATTTTGTGTATTCACATTTCCATTGAGCCAAAAAGTACTTTCGTCACTAAAACAAATTATTTTTGTGTAATTTGGGCTTTGACTAATTTTATTTGTCATAAATTCACAGAATTCGAGTCTTCTGTCATCCGAAAGGTGGTGCACCATTTTTAACTTGTATGGATGAATTTTATTTTTAGCCAACACTCTCTGTACTGTACTTTTATTGACTTCACAGATAGACGCAACTTTAGTTGAAGAGGAAGTATGGTTTACTACCATTTCAGCAACTATATCAATTTTTTTATCATCACTAAATGTTGGTCGACCAGATCGTTTAGCATCTTGAACACTACCTGTTGCTTCAAATTTGTGAAGAAGCTCCCTCAAATAAGTTCTCGAGATAGGGCGATCTGGGTATCTCTCAATAAATAAACGTTCCGCTTCATGGAGATTCTTTCTAGATTCACCAATTATTAAGATAGCTGCTACTTTGTCGGTTTGAGTACGTACCATTTTGCCTATGTAAAATCTTAAACGTCTCGTTAAACAATAATAAAATCGAATATTTAAGCTATTTAGAAAAACTTTGCAAAGCAACAAATACCATTAAATTAAAAACGTAAATTTTTTTGACAACTAAGCAGAGGCGGACTGAAAAATCTTCAATATTTAAATGTGAAATAATAATTTTGGTATTTATTTAATTTATCCGTCAAAATTAGTTTAAGCCCAAGCAAAATTAATATGGCTATGTAGCCAATGTCAATGCCTTTCAAACGAGATATCACTTGCTATAAGGTCCTATTTAAAATTATTGGCCAGAGTGGCGCTGTGACGTCATCTATTACTATTACGTCACCTGTTACCATTCGTAGAGAAGCTTACAACACTTTTTTTCCACCCTCCAAATTTTATTAATGTAAGTGTAGCCGTTCAAATGTTACGAGGGGGGGAGGGGACTTTTGAATAGCACTGTATAATGTATATTTATGCTTACTAATACGTTCATATCATTGTTGATAAACACATCTAAGCAATATTATAAAAATATTAATGGAGCTATGAGTGACCCAACAAATTTTACGAGAAAAAAAATTATAAAGATGCAAAATATTTCTTCTATTCAGATCATTCTACTTCACTACAAGTATTTAACTAGCCAAACGTTACACCCATGCTCAATCCATTAAGAGATGGAATGGAATCAAAGGATGCAGTCTTGCCATCTCCTATGATTCTACTAGCAAATGTAAAAAACGGCGTACAGGTTCATATCACGGTTTCAGGGGGTAAAAAATGAGAGTTTCCAACAATTTTCCTAGATTTTCCTCACGATTATTTCTGAACGGCATGGAGTCTCGACCAATCTCCTATGATTCTACTATCAAATGTAACAAACGGCGTACAGTTTCATATCACGGTTTCAGGGGGTGAAAAATGAAATGTTCAGTTTTCCACTGCGCTTTTCTGCACAAGAGAAAATGAACGCCATAGTGCTGGAGCCGATGGTGGCATGATAAACTATCGTTCTGAATAGGTTTGCTGCTGTTTCAAATCGTGACACCTTATTCTCCATGGGCTCATAGTCTACCTAAAGGCTTTAAAATGGTATGGAAATGTCTAGGCAGTCCGCTCTAAAATGGTGTGAGAATGTAAAGGGAAACTCTGAGTCTTTCCTTAGGTGGTAAGTAGATGAAAGGGGAGGCAATAGATCTTTTGGGTCTCCCCAATATATACATACGAAAAGTGTACAAGAGTGTCCCAAAAATTTTAAGAAAATTCAAACTTTCTAAAGTAGAATTGCATCAGCATTCTTACAAGATACCAACAGTTATGCAATCAAGCTAAATCCACACTGTTCAGTATATACAGGAGAGTTACTCGCTATACTTGAAGCATTGGGAAGCTACAAACAGCCAAACAAAAACTTATTATTAATATCGGACTCCTACAGTGCTCTCTTAGGAATGAAACAATTATTTCCCACTCACCAAATACTCTTAAATATTAAAGAAGAACTTTACAGACTCCAGAAAACACACGTTAAAGTAGAGTTCC
>CAJUYG010004505.1:0-16529 GCA_910591675.1 Galerucella calmariensis
TCGTCTCTCATGAAAATACAGCCCACAGAATATTCATTTCAACTGATAAACTAGAATGCTTTCTTTGTAAACAGGCTGGACACACCGCCGAATCCTGTACCAGTCCCCAAAACCCTCCCTCGTCCCTCGACCAGCCCTCCAATCCAAATGATCTCTCCAGCCTGGAACCCACGCTTTCTACCAATCCAGCACCGTCAGAAACCATTCCAGTTGATACCGAACTGATCTCCAAAAATTCACTTGCCTCCACCTCCTCTCCTGCAATTTCAATGCCAAAAACTGGCGAAAAAAGAACACGTTCAGCCAACAGTAATCTTGATTCCTCCCCACCTATATCTCCTATACCTACCCCTACCCCTAATCCTGATACTATGCCCCCTCCCTCATTTTCCACTTAAAAAAAAAACAAAAAGAAATCTAAGAAATCAAAACAGATTGAAAGCGACACTCATAATATATCACCTGAGTCACGCTCTACTATCCACACTCTTTACGAAAACTCCCCAGAATCCTTCACCCTTAACGAAACCCAACTAATCGCGTTCCTTGAAAACACCTTCGGCATCAACGACCCCCTTAGTGAGGCTAATAAATTTGCCCCCGACACCGACGCACTTCTAAGTGACCTGTCTATAATTTATACAAATGTTAACGACCGACCTTTGAAGAAACGCCTCACGCTACTTCAAAATAAACTTAAATTACTCACATCTGACGACGGAACAACCTCCGATACTTCCGTCTTATCTCAATAAATCTCACCCTAACATTTTTTAATTCATTAACATTCTCTGTATTGCAATGGAACTGCGATGGATTTTATCCTCGCCTTGAAAGAATACAAAAACTGATATCACTGTATAACCCCGACGTTTTATGTCTTCAGGAGACAAATCTCAAAATTGACCATCAGTGCAATCTAAATAACTTTGAAGGCTACCATTATATT
Source organism: Galerucella calmariensis (assembly GCA_910591675.1). Classification (NCBI taxonomy): domain Eukaryota; kingdom Metazoa; phylum Arthropoda; class Insecta; order Coleoptera; family Chrysomelidae; genus Galerucella; species Galerucella calmariensis. The sequence continues at coordinate 950 of CAJUYG010004505.1, forward strand.
CGTACAAATTGCACTAGAGCCAGCGGAGGTTCCTCAATATTTATATCTAGAGACATATTCTCATCTCACCTCCCTTTAACCACAAACCTCGAAGCAATAGCAGCTACTCTCTGGAATCCAAAAAAAGTTACCATTTGCAGCTTATACATTCCTCCCGATCATCCTCTTAGCGAAGAAGAGCTAACTGAATTAATATTCCAACTTCCCCAACCATATATTCTTCTCGGTGACTTTAATGCCCACAACTCCATGTGGGGCTCCAATCGAACATTTGGCAAAGGAAAAGTTGTAGAAAATGTTTTAAATGCTACAGACACATGCCTTCTGAATACTGGATTAAACACACATCTAAACATTTCATCAGGTACATTTTCTGCAATCGACCTCAGTCTCTGTGACCCAAAATCCGCTTCTTCTCTTTCCTGGCAAGTCCTTGACGACCTTCATGGTAGCAACCACTTTCCCATATTTATATCGAATGATGCCAATAAGGAATCAGTGACCCGAAGCCTCTGGAATTTAAAAAACGCAGACTGGTCGGAGTTTACCACACTCTCCCAAAACTACTTATCCTCCCTAGTTACCACAGAGAACATAAGTGACGATTTAAATAAACTGACCGAATGTATACTCTCTGCAGCTCATTCTCATATTGGTAAAACAGTTATCTCCTCGTCCCACAAATCTGTACCATGGTGGAATCCAGATTGTGAAGACGCCATCCGACAATCCAAACGTGCTCTTAATAAGTATCGAAGAAATAAAACCCAAGAAAATCTCATTGAACTGAAAAAACTCAGAGCAAAAGCTAACTAAGCAGAGCAAAAAAACCTCCTGGCAAAATTAAGTCGCGTCTATTTCAATTGATACAGACCCATCTCAAGTCTGGAAAAAAATAAAACAGGTACAAGGTTACAAGTCTAATCTCACGATACCCAGTCTCATATATAACGATACAATCATCTCCGACAATCAAGTAATTGCAGACACACTGGCACAAAGTTTTGAGAATAACTTCAACAGAAGCCTCTCCTCTATCATTCCATCTAACCCAATTCAAAAATCGCCCCCTGTCCTTCCAATCGATCAAAACGACGTTTCATACGTCAATGCCCCCTTCACTCTTAACGAACTGAAATCGTCTTTATCTTCTTGTAAAAATTCAGCTGCCGGTCCCGATGACATCCCATATATATTTCTAAAATATCTCTCAAATCCTTCTCTCCTCAAACTTCTTGAAATATTCAACCTTATCTGGAACACACAACAGTTTCCTGAATCGTGGCGTAACGCTATTATAATTCCAATAAAAAAACCTGACAAACCCCCCACAGGGGTGAAATCTTATCGCCCCATATCTCTCACATGTACTACCTGCAAACTTCTGGAAAAAATGATCAATAGAAGACTCCTATGGTTTTTGGAGAAGTACAAAATTATTCCTTGTGACCAATCTGGTTTCCGACGTCATCGATCTACTCGTGACAACCTTGTCTTATTGCAAACCGACATCTCCTCAGCAATAAATAATCAACAGGATCTCGTAGCAACTATCTTTGATATCGAAGGTGCTTTTGATACAATCTCCAGAAATGCAATAATCAACAAACTATTACAATATAAACTAGATGGCAACATTCTCTTTTTCATACAAAACTTTTCAACTGCAAGGTCATTTGAAGTCTCTGCAAATGGTAAACTTTCCCAGCCTCACACCCAAAATGATGGTGTCCCTCAAGGATCTGTATTAAGTCCCATCCTATTCATCCTTTCAATAAACGACTTATGCGCCAACTTTCCTACTCCCATCAAATATGTTCAATATGCTGATGATTTAATTGTCTACTGCCATGGAAAATCTGTTTCCACCATCTGCAAACTTCTACAAAACGCAGTAAATTTGCTGCAAGATAGAGCCAACAACCTACATCTCTCCTTATCTCCAAGTAAATCGAAGGTCATAAAGTTTAGCAGAAGATCCCCATCCGGTACACCGCTAATCTTCTTTAATAACTCCCTGTTACCTGCCGTTAATTATTGCAAAATTCTTGGATTAACTTTCGACTCTCGGCTTAATTGGAAAGTTCATATCAACACACTCGAAGGCATTTGTCTTAAAAGACTTAAAATCATCAAAGCTCTCTGCCACTATCACTGGGGATCCGACGAAAATACCTTATTAAGAGTTTACAGATCCCTCATCCGTTCTAAACTAGACTACGGCAGCTTTATTTACATGTCAGCCTCCAAATCCACCATCGACTCACTGAACTCTATTCACAATACAGCCCTTCGACTCTCTCTCGGTGCTTTCCGTTCTAGTCCAGCTGCTAGTCTATATTGTGAAGCAAATGAGCCACCCCTGTTCCTAAGACGTCAATCCCTCCTCCTTTCATACGCTGCATCAACATCTTCTAACCCTTCTAACCCTGTTTACCCTTTGTTTACAATGTCTCAACATCATCCTTCCAACACTACTTCCAAACGTAGCGTAAAATCTATTGCCCATCTTCTTCTCCCATTACTTCAGAATACCGACCTTTCAATGACCACCCCGCTCCCCCAACCCCATATCCCTCCTTGGACTAAACAACTTCCTCTATTCAATACCTCCCTTACCAAGTTCAATAAACAAGAATCGCCCAACATACTTATAAAGAAAGCATTTTTGGAAATATTAGAAAAAACACCATATGATGTAGTTCTCTACACAGACGCCTCAAAAACTTCTTTTGGTGTTGGCTGCTCCGTCACAACCAACCACGAACTAATAGGTTCCTATCGGTTGCCCTCAACATGTAGCGTTCACATTGGTGAGTTGTATAGCATCTTCCAAGCATTCAAGCAAATCTCTTCTCCTGTCAAGCGCGTCGCCATTTGTACCGATTCACTTTCCTCAATTAATTCACTCAATACCATCTTCACTGACCATCCAATAGTTCAAAACATCCATGACATCTATCAAACTCTCTCAGCTCGTGATGTAACAGTCTGTCTTATCTGGCTCCCATCTCACATTGGAATTACTGGCAATGAAAACGCTGACCACCATGCTAAAGAAGCCTCTTCTTCCATTACCACAACAACGTTCCAGCTCCCAAATGACATAAAGCTATTATTCAAAAAGTCCGTCAAGGAGTCCTGGCAAAATTTTTGGCACAACAGCAAAACAGCCCTTTACGACATACAACCATTAATCGGCTGTCCCTCCCTCGATTTCCTAACCAGGAGAGAAGCTGCTGTCATTAGACGATTGCGGATCAACCATACCAGATACACACATGGTTACTTGATGTCTTCTGAAAACCTTCCCGTCTGCCGTCACTGCAATAGTCCTTTAACCGTCAAACATATTCTCACAGACTGCCAGGAATACACCATTACATACAAGCGCCTAGACCTAACACCAAACCTGAAAGAGCTTTTAAACGACACTGCTGAAATCCCAAAGACATTGAAATTCCTCAAATCAACTAACCTCTACCACAAAATATAAACTAGAATGATATTTTACCGAGTATTTTACATGTTTTATGTTTTAAGATAGTGTATGTATTAATATGTCTCTTTGTCTTTTGTACAGTGCCAATGGCCATAGTTGTCGAGGCACTTAAATTCTAATAAAAAAAAAAATTTTTCTACGTCTTTCTCCCTCGGAGAAATTTATGCAAACCGTTGATTTTTTCATTTGTTTCCTAAACAAACTTTCTTTTGTTTTATTTCAAGCAATGAAATTCATTTTAAAAGTTTGTAACTAAATTGATATTTCCAATCTTTAAAAATATTGTAAGTTTATTCAAATGAAATTATGTTTTAGTTTCTATATGGTTTTTGTTTCATTTTTATGTTATTGTTTTTATCATTGCAGTGGTCAAAAATTTGTATTTATATCTTTTATAACCTTAAAATTTAGGTTGGTATTTTACACGATTTGCTTGAAGTTGGTACTCCTGTTTTTATCTGTCAATTTATAGCTTAAATTCTTCGATTATACAGGGTTTATTAAAATTGATAAATAATTTAGAATATAGTGTTTGCCGAAACTTATTATAAAGAATGTTATTTATTTTTATTAATATTATCAGTTTTGCATGTTTTAATTTGACTTATTTATTAGTTTATTTCTATTATATTTATTTTATTGTGATGAATTTATTTAACTAAGTAACCAAATAGCAGAGTTGGTCATATTGCCTTCTGATTATTTTTAAATGATTTATTTTTGGTATTGTAACGTTTATTCTAATTTATATTTACAATTAATTTATATTTACAGATTTATATTGAAATACAGTCCTTATTTACACACACTAACTAATTTATATGAGAGTCACTTTATAAACACTTTATCGAGGCGCGATTGCTTTCTTTCAGTATCAACACTAACTGACTAACTAACTCCGCTGCGATGCTCGTCGCCTATTTATACTCGCACGTAGTATTTCTAGAGATTTCTCGAACTCGAAGTTTTGGTGGATGCGCCGGGGTTTTCTAGATGTTACGTTTTCCAGATCATTCTTGAAAATACGGCGGAGGAGCCATAGTCGTATCATATGGGAATTTCACTGGGGGCACTAATTGAGCACATTAATGCAGCAGCTCGCGTAACATTGCCCCCTCCTTAAGAGACAGTTCCTCCTGGAACTAACTAGGAAACTGAAACGAGATGACTGTATCGGCAACTGGTTCCCTTGTTACATTTTCCAGTTGCATGAAAGTTACATGCGACCGTCTTCTCTGTTGGCTGTGTCTCCCGTGCTCGGCCGCAGACTAGTACCTGCACTTCGGTGTCTCGGAAGATTACTTCTACCATGTTACGGATTATTCGCCAATCTAAATGCCTACATTCAATCTTGGGCATGGCTAGCCTATGCACGTCCAATTCAAGCACATGCTCCCTCAAGCCTCGTAATGCTTCCCAGACATCCTCGTACGTTGGTCTTTCGTCGAAGGTGTTTCTCGTCACTAGGTGGAAATTGTAGCGGGAGCCGTCTTGCAGCTTCAGAGCTTTACCTGGTACTGGTAACTGGTCTTGCAAACGTCGGGCGCCACTCTTCTTTATGAACAGAGATGCCAGTCCGCGTGCATCGGTTACGCTGGCAGGGATGTTTATTGCCAGTGAGTATTCCTCTGGAACGGTAAGCATGTCTTGTCGTCTCTCAGTGGTGACGCCGAATCTTGCTTTTCCGGTACCACCATAAGCACCCATGAACTCTACAAAAGCAGGATCGGCTACTTCCTGAAGCTGGTTTACTTCCTCATCGTGGTCACCCTCGAATGGCGCTAATCGGTTACGGTGTACCACTTTTGGCTTTCCGTTTGGGATCTTGCTGATACGATAGATGACATCATTTATTCGTTTCTTTACGGGACCGTCCCAAGCTTTCTGCAACTTTAGAGAAAAACCCTTTTGTCTTCTTGGGTTATGCAGCCAGACTTTGTCTCCTTCGTGGAAACCTCCTTCTGTAGCTTGCGTATCGTACCTTTTCTTCATCCTATCGCTAGCGATCTGAAGATTCGATCGAACCAGCTCGTGTACGTCGTCCATTCTTTTTCTCAGCTGGGTCACGTAATCTTCACCAGCTATGTCTTCTCCGGGTCGGCATCCAAATTCAAGGTCGCAGGGTAATCTCATCTCGCTGGTGTTTGGCCGGTAGACTCATTGATGGCGGATCTGTAGGCCATCGCAAATAGCGAGAGATATTGGTCCCAATCTCGCTGATGGTTAGATACTACTTTAGACAGGTATTTGCCAAGAGTTCTGTTCATTCGCTCTACCATTCCGTCCGACTGTGGATGCAAAGCCGTAGTTCTCGTTTTCTTCATGCCGAGCTTTTCACAAACTTCCTGGAACAGCTGGCTTTCGAAGTTTCTGCCCTGGTCGCTGTGTATTTCCAGGGGCACTCCATATCGGCAAATGAACTCATTCAAAAGAAAGTCGGCAACAGTTGCGGCTTCTTGGTTTGGAATGGCATACGCTTCTACCCATTTTGTGAAATACACCATCACCACCAAAATGTACCTGCTACCATTTGCTGTCGGTGGAAACGGTCCGGCAATGTCCAGGGCAATGCGTTCAAAAGGGCTTCCGACATTGTACTGCTTCATAGGAGCCTTTCTTCTTCCTTATGGTCCATTGGCCGTAGCACAGGTAGTGCACTTCTTACACCAGTCCTTCACATCTTCGGAACTGTGCATCCAATAAAACCGTTCTCGCACTTTCTGGAGGGTCTTCTTCACACCTAGATGTCCTCCTGACGGACTGTCGTGTAATTTCCGCAGTACTGCTGCTACCCTTGTTCTTGGAATCACCAACTGTCTTCTACTTTCGGAATCTTCATCGTTCTCGATTACTCGCTGTAGCAAATCGTTTTCCAGAACCAGCGAGTCCCACTGGGCCCAATACGATTCCATCGTTGGCGAGTACCTTGAAATCTCCTGCCAAGTAGGTCGACAGTTTTCCTTTTTCCAATGTCGGATTTTCTTCAAGTCGGGATCGTTCTCTTGTTCCTCTTCCAACTTTTCCGGTGTCCATTCGTCACTGGTCACCGTGGTTCTTCGAATGGCATCTTCCTTAGCTTCTGTTTTGGTGCAGTGAGAGCACTCTGCTGGGCATGGTCTTCTAGAGAGTGAGTCTGCATTTCTGTGGCTTATTCCGGCTCTATGCTCAATGGTGAAATTATATTCTTGGAGCCGCTCGATCCTTCTGGCGATTTGACCTTCAGGGTTCTTAAATTGCATAAGCCACTTAAGTGCGGCATGATCGGTTCTAATCACAAATTTCTTCCCATACAGATACTGATAGAAGTGCTCCACGGACTTCACTACTGCCAGGAGCTCTCTTCTTCTGACGCAGTAGTTTTGTTCTGGTTTGGAAAGAACTTTACTAAAATATCTCAGAACTTTCTCTTGTCCTCCTTGAACCTGTGATAGCACTCCTCCAATTCCAACATTGCTAGCATCAGTATCTAGTATAAATTCTCCCTCTGGTAGTGGATAGCCGAGTATAGGTGCAGTAGTCAAGTGCTTTTTCAAGGTTTCGAACGAAGTTTGACAGTCTTCGTCCCAGCGAAACTCCCTTGCTTCCTGCCTTGCTGCCTTCCTTGCTTCCTGTAAGTCGTGTCAAGGGCTTAGCGATATCTGCAAACTTCTTTATAAATCGCCTGTAGTATGTACAGAGTCCAAGGAAGCTTCTAACTTGGTGCTTGTCGGTTGGTCTTGGCCACTTTCGTACGGTAGCAGCTTTTTCTTCGTCCAAAGCTACACCATCCTTGCTGACTACATGGCCTAGATAATTGACTTTGTTTTGAAATAGTTGACATTTCTTGGGGTTGAGCATCAGTTGGGCAGCTTGCAATCTTTTGAAGACATCTTCCAAATTCTTTCGATGCTCTTCGAACGTCCTTCCCAAGACTATGATGTCATCAAGGTACACTAAGCATGTCTTCCAGGACAACCCTCGCAATACGTTTTCCATCAGTCTTTCGAACGTTGCGGGGGCATTGCACAGCCCAAATGGCATAACGGTGAAATGCCATAGTCCAGATCCGGTGGTAAACGCTGTCTTTTCTTTATCGGCTGGATCCATTTCTACCTGCCAATATCCAGACTTCAGGTCCAAGGTAGAAAACAATCTGCTACCGGCCAGCGTATCCAGAGTATCGTCGATTCTCGGTAGCGGATAGCTATCTTTCTCCGTAACATTGTTCAATTGCCGGTAGTCCACGCAAAACCTCGTTGTTCCATCCTTCTTCTTCACCAGAACTACCGGAGAGACCCAAGGGCTGGTAGAAGGTTCTATTACCTTGTCCTCTCCCATCTCGCGAACAATTCTCTCAGCTTCCTCTCTTTTGGCCTGTGGTAGCCGTCGAGCCGATTGTCTTATCGGTTTAGCGTCGCCGGTGTCAATTTTGTGTTTGACAGCAGATGTTCTTCCTGTCTTTCCTCCTTTTGGTACGAAAAGAGATCGGTATTGTAGCAAGAGTTCTCTGATTTTTTTCTTCTCTTGCAGGCTAAGGGATTGTCCAGCCACTGCTATCATTTGTTCAAATTTATTGTTGGCATCATTGGAAGTTGTTGTTTGATGAATTATTGACGCCACTGGTACGCAAGTTCCAATTTTGGTCTCCTTCTTTATAGTGATGGGATGGTCGTTTACATTTATAATGCGTACAGGTATTTCTTCGGCGGCCATGACTAACCCTTTTCCTATCAGGATTCCTCGACCAACCTCTTTATCATGATTCCATGGTTCCATCATGACCGGTGTTCCTTCTTCGACGGTTCCTTGTAGCCTTGCCACAGTGAAAAATTCACTCCTTGCGGGTACAACTGTATCCTCCTGTACGGCTACCTGAACAGTCTTATCCTCGTGTGGGTGAAGGAATACTTCCTCAGAACCTACTCTAATCACTCGGTTCTTGAAATCTAGCTGGAAGCCATGTAGGTTCATAACGTCCATTCCGAGTATTATGTCCTCTTCGATATCAGCGACAACGACAGTGTGGGTGAACTTCTCTGCGCCAATTCCCAATTGCGCCGGTAGTTCTCCATGGACATTGGCGCTTTCACCTGTGGCAGTCCTGAGTCGCAGTCTCGTCGGTAAAAATCTTTTCCGGGTGTTGACAGTCTCGGGGCGAATAATAGTCCTCGTTGCTCCAGTGTCCACCAATAGTGTATACTTCCTACCATTAACTTCACCATCCACGTATACACTATCATCGCGACTTTTCAGAGAGGCTATTAGAATGAGAGGGTCTTTGGAAGGTCTTCGGGTCGAAGCTGCCCTCTGAAGGTCGACCCTTCCTAGTTTTCCTGCTGGGCGTCTTTGTTTGTAGCAGTTCTCGGTCGCTTGCACGAACTGCGTACATGTCCCATTTCTCCACAATTCCAGCATCTCACAGCTTTCGATTTTCCATGTGAGATGCTTCTCATCATGTTGACAATCTGGTCAAGCTTGTTTTCCACTTGTTCTTCTGCTACAGCCCTCACCTTGCCGTATACTCCGGAAGCCTGCGTAGCTGCTTCGTACTCCAAGGCTGCAGAGAGTACGTCAACCAGTGTCTTATGCCGAGCCAAGCGTAGGGTTCTCTGCATTTCATTGTCACGAACTCCGTCGATGAATGCCTGTACCCCTAAACATTCCATGACATTCTCCGGTGCCGATGGATAGGCAAACCGCACCAACCTCGCAATGTCTGCTTCGAATTCCTGCAGAGTTTCGTCGCGTTTTTGTTTGCGGTTTTTCAGCTGCGACTGGTACAGATGCTCCAAGTGTTCCAGGCCATATCTCATGTTCAATCGCTTTTTGAGCTGTTCAAAATCTTCTGTCTCTTCCACTGGAATGGTCTGGAGGATATCCATGGCGTCTCCTCTGAGGGCAAGAGTTAAATTCAACGCTTTTTCTTTCTCACTCCAGTTGTTTGCCTTTGATGCCGCCTCGAATTGCTTAAGATAGTTCGGCCATGACGTTTTACCATCGAATGTTGGCAGTTTCACTCGGCTGTTAGTATCGTTTTCCCTTTTCGGTTTCAACTCTACTTTCTCTGCCAGTTCGTCGTTGTTCGGGGCTTGCCTAGTTGTAATATCCGGGTGATGACTAGTCTTCCTTTCGATTTCTTTGATTTTTTGTTCCATTTCTTGCCCCATTCTTTTAATCTTTTCTTCCACGGCAGAAATTTCATTCTCCATATCAGATTTTAGGGACGAAATTTTATTTTCGACTTCAGCGGCAATGTCCTTTTTCATTGACAAAATATCGGCCGAAATATCGTTCTTCATATCAGAAATATCATTCTTCATGGTAGAAATCTTCTCGTCCATGGAAGACATGTTAGCAGAAATATCGTCCTTCATGGAAGAAATCTTCTCGTCCATATTAGCAGAAATGTTAGCAGAAATTGACGAGATTAGCGTGGAGGACTCGTCATTGAATAAGAATGTTTCTGGATCCAAGTCTTCACTTTCCAGTGCTATTTTCAGTCTTTCAACTAATTCACTCTTCTTACCGGACGTTTCCAACTCGCGATTTTCCAATTTTGCTTTTAGTTCCGTCACTTTCAGGTCACATAGTCTCTTCTGACACCAATGTAACGTTTATTCTAATTTATATTTACAGATTTATATTGAAATACAGTCCTTATTTAATAATTTATATATCACACTAAACACACACTAACTAATTTATATGAGAGTCACTTTATAAACACTTTATCGAGGCGCGATTGCTTTCTTTCAGTATCAACACTAACTGACTAACTAACTCCGCTGCGATGCTCGTCGCCTATTTATACTCGCACGTAGTATTTCTAGAGATTTCTCGAACTCGAAGTTTTGGTGGATGCGCCGGGTTTTTCTAGATGTTACGTTTTCCAGATCATTCTTGAAAATACGGCGGAGGAGCCATAGTCGTATCATATGGGAATTTCACTGGGGGCACTAATTGAGCACATTAATGCAGCAGCTCGCGTAACAGTATGTTCATACCATAACAATATATATATATATATATATATATATATATATATATATATATAAATATAAATATAAAAAGTGTTAGTATGAAGAAGAAAACAGTATCACTTGAACGTCGTAGGACTAAAGGTAGAGGACTTGTTAATACAATAATAAATAAGCTCCCCTTTGAACTACATGCTCCTGGAGGGTATCAGTATTTAGGTCCCGGAACGAAGTTAACAAAAAGGATAGCTCGAGGGGATAAACCAATAAATCCTTTAGACGAAGCAGCACTACAACACGATATAGCATATTCTCGAAGTAACGATCTAAGTGAACGACACGTTCTCGGATTTCGGCATAGCATCGCATAAGCTCGGAATCGGAAGTAATAATCCGGGCCGGATACGAAATGCCTCCCGAAAAAGGGTTTCTTACCTGTCGCTAAAAGGGTCACATACGAATTGCCTCCTAAGCTCTAAATAAATTACCAGCTTCTAATCTTTGTACGAAGGTGAGACGTTGCCAAACTTTCGTCCTTTTATAGAATTTCGTTAATAACTCAATATTAACCATTATTTTTTGGTTTTAATATTTTGATTATTTTGATCAAAAACATAAAGACATGATAAGTATTTTATACATTTATTAAAACAAATCATCAGCAGAAACTTACAAAATTACATAATATTATCATCGCAGAAAATTTAAAAACACCAATTTTTAAGAAAATTACGACTCAAACAATAAAATTCAGTCTGCAGACTGAACTATTCAATTTTATATACAAATCATCAGAAGAAATTTACAAACTTACAAATTATTTTTCCTAAATTTGTATGACACTAGTTTCACAAATTCTAATTTATTTATTGTACCTTCTCTTAATTGTAATATTTTTTCATTTACAAAATTGATTTTTGCTGTACTTTCCTCAACAATTCTTTTTGGTACCGAGACAGAATTTATTTTAATATAGGTATTTATTTGAAATTGTAAAATAATCTCAATAAAATTATTTATATTTGGATGAGGGCAGTAGAAAGACGAGTTATACTTGGAATGGAAACTTTCACATGGGTTTGTGGTTCTTTCTAAAGATGAAGAGTGCTCAGCCCAGAGATGTGGCGGAAATTTCGAATTTTCCGATATATAATTATCCACAAGATAATCACAAAACTGAGTGACCCTTTCATCGACTGGTTTAATTTCGGACAAATCTATTGCAAAAAAATCGCCAACTTCTTCAGGATCTAAGAATGATAGGCCAAAAATATATGACAGAAAATGGGTAATTTCACTTGAGTCAGCACCTTTTTTCTGGTATTCTGGAGCTAAGCCCAGTGCTTGAAGCTTTCTATACCAAGCCTGACCCAAATGAAAACGACATCCACGAAGATCTGCTTCAGGGAATGCCTTACGGATACCATTATGTATAGAAATTTCAAAGTCTGAAGTTATTACTTTAGGGGATACAGGGCAATTGAGTTTAATACATTCTTCTATGATATATTTAAACACGAGATAATAAGAAGATGACTTTTTATCTTCAAGTAAACAGAAGACGAGAGGAATATAATGTCCATTTTTTAAGCCATGTATAGTGAACAATTGGGTGAAAAAGCGAGGACAGTACTCAAAAGTTCCGTCGACATACCAATTGGAAACAGTCGAAAGAAAAGAAAGATTTGAAGAACAGGATAATATAACAATGTGATTATCTTTGTCATTTTTAATTATAAAATTTTCGTTCCTATTTGTAATAATCGAAGTTGAATCGATAGCAATATGAAATTCAGATATACTTTTAGGAAGTTTAATTAAAGAATTAGTTGTTCTAGCGTAATATAAATTCTGTCTCACCCTATAGATATCGTTGGTAGTAAATGTCTCTATATTCGTCTTCTTAAGTTCTTTACATATGAGCTTCATTGGTTTTTCGTTGATATCTTCCACGGCTGCTCTTTTTATCGAATTGCTTACGGCTTTCCTATTGGACACTTCGGCAGACAACTTCTCGTGATTGTGATCTAATATCGACTCAATTATCGAATTGTCACATCCCTGCGTTTTCACAAATGCTTTGCAGGTTTTCTTAGTACATGTCCATCGCTTTACCGTATCTTTGGCCAACATTTTTTGAAAACCGAATGTGAAACCATCAATTGATATTAAAGGTTTGCCCTTTTGACTCGAACACATCGTTGATTCCATTATTTCGAATATTATAACTTAATCCACTTAAACACAATTTGAACTTAAAATTGACAAACTGATACAAGCTTTAAATCGACAAAACTGAGACAAGAACTAATAAACTTGAAGTATTTATACAAAAATTAAGTGATCACATAATTATAGAAAGAATATTTATTATAAACAACTAATTACCAGATTTAGTAGGTGCAAACTACCCTATTCATGGAATAGATTAGAGATTAGAATCGTGTTAGATCAAAACAATTAGAATACTTAGTGTAGGTACATCGGCTTTATTTTTAATGGTAAACAATTTTATTTTCTAAACAAAAATGTACACTGATTAAGTAATCACATCATTATAGAAAGGATATTTATTATAAACAACTAAGTGTACTTCGGCTTTGTTTTTAATTGTAAACAATTTTATTTTCTAAACAAAAATGTCGTACTCTGAAATATTTTGTTAACAGATTTTATGTACAGTGCATAAGAATTAGAAAAATAAAAATAGATATATATTTACCTATTCAAATTATAATTTGGCAACATTGTGTCATTATACAAAGATTAAGCACACAAAATATTACCATAAATGATTAAGGACCCGGAGGCATTTCGATTGTACCCGGGAGGCATTTCATCTATGAAAATAGGTACCTGAAAAAACGGGAGGCATTTCGATAACACCGATAATCCGTGGGTAGGTCAGTCACGGGTCAGTCCTGTTAACAGATTCCGAACTTTTATCATCGACACCAATAATAGGGTAGGGTATCATCTTACATGATTTATGATTTCTCACAATAACACGCCGCTTTTAATATTGCTGATGATGGACTTAAAATTTAGACTATTTAAGTATCACTTCACTACTATTTATATTGTGAAAACAAAGGTATGCGAATTTTTTTTATTCCAATTTTGAAATATTAAAAATAAGGGGCGGCAGTTGGGAGGCATGCATCACCCTGAAAAATATCACCACACTACCCTGATTAAAGTACATGACCATGGCAATTTTGTTGTTGTTTCAATTTCTTCAAAATATTTATATTATAGTCAAAGTCAAGTGTTGTTTAATTTCTTGTCTAACGAAGAAACCAAAATCTTAAACTGCTAACTTATAGAAAATGGAGATTAACAAAAAACCACCTAAGAATAGTGAAAACAAAACGAGTTCGCTCAGGCACCGGTATCTATTAATACGTTAGTGTATCGGTGTTCGTGTTTGATCGTATTCGTCCTCATCCATATACATACAATCTTTGTTCTCGAGAACTCAGTACTCGGATAAGTATTCGATTCCTAAAATGATTCGAGTACTACGTATCCGATTCTCAAAAGTATTCGATTCTGTCCATCACTAACGTAAACTGAGAATGGGTCTCCGACGAAAACGTGAAACTAAGAAGCGCATTATTAAACCTCCTAAAATTGGGGGATTTTTACCATTTTTAAATCCTTTGATTGGTGCTTTAGCTGCCGCCGGTATTGCCAAAGCCGTGAACGATGCTAAAGCTGATAGAGATCAATTAGCCGAGCAACAACGACATAATCTTGAAATGCAGCAAGCTGCTAAAAGTGGTAAAGGATTATATCGCATGCCTAGAACAACAATGACTCAAGTGCAAAAAAAGCAATTCGTCAAAAATGACGATTGAAGTTTTTTTATTCCTAATTATTGATTAACAGAGCATCAGTAAATTTCCAAAAAAACAAGAAAGCTATGATGAACAGAAAATGTATTCTACTTCCAGATGAAGCATTTAATTTCCAGAAATTTCCGAAAAAATTAACAGTTACAGTCTTTAGAAGTCAATGACCTTCCATTTGCGTCATTGTACCACTGCGCCTTCCAATATTCGTGAAATTATGACACAATTTAGTATAAAATTTCAATTATAGGAACCCATGTTTCACAAAACTCATTGCTTCGGGAAGGTAGCCTTTTGGGAAAATAAGTATAACAAAAACTTGAGAAAACTAGATGAGTAATACTAAATAAAAATCTTACAACTTAGAAATAGGTACTGAAAAACGGTTCATAAGATCTAGGAATTATGTTACTGTTTATTAAACTTGGTATATCTGCCTTTTTATTTGTACTTATTGGCAATTTCGAATTGTATGCGGCCTTGGAGCATATATTTTTTATACCCCTTGCTCCAGACGAACGTCTACTGACAGTTTTAATTTGGACAAGTTTCCAGCTCGAATCATCATAGCTTGTTTTATAGAAGTAGTAATAATGGCCTTTTTCAAAACGCATCATTTTAATATCCGACAACTTAATCTGATCACCGTTTACATTTTTTGAGTGATTGAAGGCCATCTCATCACTTAGCAGCTTCAAATCCATAAAATCTCCGAAGGTCATTTCTTTAACAAGATCTTATTAAAGAAACGTACTAATCAGGTACGTATATAGGTCCTGACTTTTTCGCCTTCTTGATAGACTTTTCAATAGTGCTATGGACCGCATCTCCCTCATTCTGCGTATGGCACTTACGTCGTTAATCCAGTTGGAGTCGTGCAAAAACCCTTTGTACTATAGATCAACAATGTCACAATTTACAATTACGTCGTTGTATCACTAGAACTTGAGCGAAAATCTTTTTAAAACATAAAATATAACAGTTATGTCGTTGTACTAACAAAACACGTGCGTATTGGTCCGGGCTCAAAACACAATTGAAGGTTACGTCGAGGTTGCTCCAAAATAAGGTAACCTATTTATACAAATGGAACAATGACGTACCTTCCCTCTAGCACACCGGTGCGTACTACAATTAAGTCATTGTACCATTGGAAATAATGATTATTTTTGACACGTTTGCCATACTTAACTGAATTTTCGAAATTTTCACACTTGCGTCATTGTTCTTCTAGAGGTGCGATATGTCAACGGAAAATTCTCAAACCC
>CAJUYG010004506.1:0-16527 GCA_910591675.1 Galerucella calmariensis
AAAACTTTTGAATATATGTGTATTTAGGATCGTCATTTATAACAGTGGAATTATTATGACGTTTTTTTTGTGAAAAAAAGTCTTCATTGGACCATCCATTCTTCACGAGCTCATAGTTTGGCAAGTTGATCTGAAGCTATGCGGCATCAGTAAGAGGCGAGGAAAAACATGGCGCCTATCTGTCAAACGTACAAATGGCGTACGGTACCTATTTTACCAAGTAAAACTGAAAATACAAAGGTAACTGTCAATATCAACGCCACTGGATAAATCAATATCAGTCAATTGACGAAGTGAGAGGGAAGATCTCACGCACGCGCTTGCCAATAAGAAGTCAGCTGGTCGATACGAATCACCAATTATGTAATTCGGAGGGTGTGGTCATTATGTTTTTCGTACAACGCTGCCAGAGCTTCAAAAAGCCCATAAAAAATTTGGAAAAGTGTTCATCGTTAAATATTCATAAATTGAAAAAATAATGTTAATAGAATAAATTCAAGGAAACAAGCACATTATAAAATTAACGTTTAATCATATTTTTAATATTGTTGATAATAAAAAGACCCTTTTCTAATTATTATCACTACATAGTTAGATCCTCAGTTTTGTCATAGTTAAACGTGGCAATGTCGAATGTTTTCGACTGCATTCCTTTCTCGGTTTCAGATAAACTTGCCAAAGTATATACAGGCTGTTTTTTCACCACATTACTATATTCTAAATGATGAGAGGATTTTTTGTCAATAAAAAATGTTGGTTTGTGGTTAGATGTGGGGTGGCACTATTATCGCATTACGCATTCTTTATATATTCTCATGTTATATATAATGTTTTGATGTGATTTCAACATTGTCTTTAGTCGAGAATTATGCTCTCAGAGCTTCTTAACGGATGATATCCACCTCATACTCGCAATTACGCTTAAACGGGTCTACAAGTGATATTGTCCCTTCTAATTACAAACCAGAATGGTTGGTTACATCCGGCAGATATATCAACACCGTTTAACATAGAAGTGTAATTCAATATCCTTCGTGGCATGTGGCATGCAGCCAGAAAAGTAGTTGCTGCTTCTCAGAGAGCGGCCTACATTTTGAAAAGTAATTTTCAAACTTGTAAGCCGTTATAATATTATTAAACTATTATCGTCGACATACAGATTGCGAAAATTCTATTCGCGACATACGATTAATACAAGTAGGACAAGGAAAATATTAGAAAAACTACTTGAAAGAGAGAGAAGAAATAATTGTGCGCAGTCAGCGATGGGCGTGTGTTCAGTGCCCCCCATTTCAACCACAGTTGCCAAATGTACTTATCTATAAAAGTTATTCCCAATTTATGTCGGAAACAATGTTAAATACCAATAATTATTAAATCGGAGACAGTGTATAGATTTTATTTATAGCAGATTGTAAATTGTCCAAATTTCTTCTGGAACTATATTATTTTATTCTTATTTGTGTTGCTCTCACTTATTTTTCGTCAATTATATTACCAATCACGATTTTCTCCCACTAAATACGGCGTTAACCCGTGTTAAAAGTCAAATGCAAAATAAGTTACCAAACATTCTAAGCTGGCATCGCTGCTTTCATATCGGATTGGTAGCTGAAACTGAACACACGCCCAACGCTGTCTGCGAACAATTATTCTTCTCTCTTTCGAGTAGTTTTTCTCATATTTCCCTTGTCGTACTTGTGTAAATCGTATAGACTTTTCGCAATCTGTATATTGATAACACGCTTTACTGAAATGATAATTATTTACAGGAAACTATAATGAGTAAATATACGACGTTTCGTGTCTTGTCGAGGATAAAATGAATTTTCCCAAATACGGACCTTTCTCTTTTATTGCAATTAATAAATAATTGCAATTTATAAATCAATTTTAGTGATATATTACACTCAAGGTTTTCATAACATACTATCTCATATAACTCAAATCATCCATTGAAACAATTTTTAAATACATTCCTGTCGTAGTTCTTTGGTAAAGTTTTTTTGATTCCGTTAAACAGATGTAACGGATATCTTTATTTCAGCCATTACCTATTAATTTCATTTCATTAATTTCCTTCACAAAATTAATAGTCATATTTCTCTTATTTCAAAAGTTGTATTGTGAATGTTATAATTCTTAAATGAAACGGAAAGTAATGACCAAGTCGACAATGAAGAAACGGAAGAAAACAAATACCATAAAAACAAAATAACCGCAAGTAGTAGATCTCCAAAAGAAGACCCCTCAACGGAACAGATACGAAAATTGACAAAGTCGGGAGATACAAAAAACTAAAGAAAGAAGATAAACAAGGGAGCACCGGAAACCACAAAAGCTATGGAAATGGAAAAAATGAGACTGGATTCAAGAAAAAAAAAATATAAATAAAAATATAAATAATACTAAAATAGAAAAGAGAAAAAATGAAATATGGAAACGAATTCAACAAGGCAAATGTCGATATTTTAGCATTAACAGAAACAAAGAAAAAAGAACGCGGCGAAATCGTACTAGAAGAGGGACACATATTTGTGTATTCAGGAGTAAAGAAAGAAAAACGAGCAGCAGCAGGAGTGGCGTGTATCATACATGAGAGATTTGCAAAAGGATTGAGAAAGTGGGAAAAACATTCTGAAATAATACTCACAATAGAAATAAATATTGATGATGAAATAATAACAGTTATATTAGCATATGGGCCTAATGATGACGAGAAAGCAGCAGAAAAAGATACATTTTGGAAAATGACGAATGACGTGATAGAGACAGCCAAAGGAAATATATATGTGGTAAGAGACTTAAATGGACGGGTAGACAAAAGTCAAATAAATTATGGTAAAATTGGAAAACATGGAGAACACAAATTAAATAATAATGGATCAAGAATAATAGAATATTGTAAAATAAATAATCTTATAGTCAGTAATACATTCTTCCAACATAAAGAAATCCACAAGTATACAAGGCAAAGGAAAAACAACACAGAAAAATCCATAATCGATCACGTTCTTGTAGAAAAAGATAATAGGAACTTAGTAGAAGATGTAAGAGTAATGCAAGGACCGGAAATAAATTCTAGTAGCAAAAATTAAAAGGAATAGAATAGAATAGAATATAAAGAAAAACAAACAATATACGAAACAATAAAAACATGCAAGTTAATAGAAGGGGAGATAGCTAAAACATACACAGAACTCACAGAAAGAAAAATCACAAATGAAAATTTAATAAACAAAGGCGTGGAAGAAACATGGAAATACTTTAAAAACAACATTTTAGAATCGGCAAAACAATTTTGTGGAATATTCAGGTCTAATAAAAACAAAAAGCAAACATCATGGTGAAATCAAGAAATTAGTCAGGAAATTCAATATAAAAAACAAAAATGGAATAAATATTTAGAGAACAGAACGGAACATAATTACCAGGAATATAAAAAACAACGACAAATAGTCAAAAGTATAGTCAAAGAAGAAAAACAAAAGAGCTGGGAACTTTTTGGTAGGAAATTGGAAGAAAACAGTGAGGACAACCAAAAACTGTTCTACAGAACGAAAAAAAATTGGAGGTAATAAAATATTAAATACATCGACATTGAAAGACCAAAAAGGAGAAATACTAACAAATGATATTAAAATAATGGACAGATGGAAGGAACATTTTCAAAAACTATTAACTACTACTAATGATGAGAAGTCAATGAAAAAAACGGAGTCTGTAAATAAGGAAAAAGGAACGTGCGATGATATTACGTTGAATGACATCATAGAAGCAATAAGAACATTAAAAAACGGAAAAGCTGCATGTCAAGATAAAATAACTTCAGAAATGATAAAAAATTTGGAAGAGAAAAGAACAGAATTGCTTTTAGATGTTTGTCATAAATCATGGTCGGAAGAAAAAATACCAGAAGATTGGCAGACAGGAATACTACTACCAATACATAAAACATGAGATGTTTGATAGTGCAGCAATTACAGGGGGATAATGTTGCTAAGTTTAGCCCTGAAGGTGTATGAAAAAATTATTGATAAAAAATTAAAAATGCACACAGAACCAACACTGGATGAAGCACAAAGTGGGTTTCGGATGGGAAGAAGTGTACACGACCACATATTCTCAGTAAGTTAAGCAAATCATAGAGAAAACACAAAATAGCAAGACATACAAGACATACTTCGCCTTTATAGACTTGGAGAAAGCTTTTGATAGAGTTTGTAGGAAGAAAATATGGGACATACTAGAAGAAAGGAAAGTTGATAAAAAAACTAATAGGGGTAATAAAAAGTATTTACAGAAAAAACATAAACTATATAATCAAAAATAACCGAGCATCTGAAACATTTGAGACAAAACAGGGATTAAGAAAAGGTGGAGCTCTAAGCCAACTTTATTCAATATTTTCATGGACCACATAATAAAGCAAACAAAAACAGATACACAGGAACTTTATGTAGGTATGAAGCAACTTAGACCAGTCAAGACATGTGAATGTGCATTTGCTGACGATCTGGTTATAATGGCCAATACAGAGAAAGATCTTCGAAAAAATATAGACATATGGAATAGAACTATGAAATTGAATGGAATGAAAATAAATGCAAATAAAACGAGAATAATGATGATAGGAAAAAATCAAGAAAGGTTGAATATAACAATTAACGAAAGTATAATCCAACAGGTCACCCACTTTAAATACTTAGGAACAACAATTGACAGCACTGGTAAACAAGATAGGGATATTATGGAAATAACAGGAAAAGCCATAAAAACTTACCACTTATGCTGAAACCTGGATTTATTAATAAAAAGGAAATTTCAAAAATAACCAAAATGACAGTATTCCAAACAGTTTTAAGACCGATACTCACTTATGGCAGCGAAACGTGAGTATTGGACCAAAAAATGAAGAGTAGAATACAAGTTATAGAAATGAAATACCTGAGATCTGTGAAAAGAATAACAAAATGAGATAGAATAAAGAATGTAGACATAAAAGAGGAGCTAGAAATAAAGTCCATGCTAGATTATATAGAAGAAAGACAACTGAATTGGTGGGGACACCTACAGCGAATGGAGGATACTAGACTAGTTAAAAATGTATGGGAAGGAAAGGTGATTGTTAAAAGAGACAGAGGTAGACCCAAAGAATCCTGGGATAACGACATAGCCAAAATATTGAAGGAAAGAGGAAAAACAATTACAGAAGCAAAACAATTAACAAAAAAAGGAAATAATGGAAAATTTTTGTTGAATCTTGAAATTTTGAGAAATCTTCCTACACAAGGTAGAAAGGAATTTGATTATATATATAATTCTTAAATCCAAAATGAGAGAAAGAATCTCAGTTATTGTCAACTAGTGGGAAATGCAATAAGCTATTTATCTCTATTGAGAACAGTCAGAAAGTAATGCAATTAGTTATGTATTGAATAAATTATAGTAAAAAAAAACTAAAAAGGAAGCTTTATCGGTAATCGGCTTAAAAAGTAGATGATAATTCTCAATTTAATAATAAAATGATTAACGAGAAAGTTAATGTCATTATGGTGAAAGTATGGAGTGCTTTGTACTACATATATATTCTCTAACTAGGCATTTCGGAATAAAACTAGTAAAAAGTAATAACAACTGATATCGAGCACTCCATATTACCATAATGACAGTAGGTGATTTTCTCGTTAATTATTTTTTTTCCAGGGCCGTTACAGCTAAGGTCATGTACTCTTGAACTTTTTTTTCTCATTTTATATTCTTTGCATAAGATTGGATTCTTTTAGGTAATTTAAAAGTCTATTCAGGGCTGAGTGATCATTTTGTAGTATGCCTTTTATTTCAGTTAGTAGCACAAGTGAAGAGATCACAAGAAAATATGTAAGTTGTTTTCTACAATGGTTGCAAGTGGGTCTTTGTGACCCTTCTAGTAGATACAAATGGGTGATCTTAGTGTGTCGATATGGGATTCCCAGCATTCGGCGGCTGTGAGGCTGCATTTTTGGCTTCTGAATCCGCTAGCTCGTTACCAGATATATTGGAATGACCTGGTATCCACATCATTTTATCATTTTATTCTTAAATTGAGAATTATTTTTCACTTTTTAGTTCGATTTTAAACTTTTTCTGAACTCGATTCTAGATCAAAATAGAATAAACTTAGTAAATGCTTACTGGAATGAAAATTTTTACGGAAAGGGTATAGGTACTTATCAAATTCTAATTGAATTTCGACCCTTACTTTGTGGAATCCACACATTTCTTTTTTATATGAAGCCAAAACTCCCCAATTGATTCCACTTTTAATAAAAAATAAATGAAAATTTGAAATTGATAATATTTGCGATATTTAAAATATCATCGTCAGAATGACAGAAGTTACACTTTATGTTATGCCTACTTGATGATTGATATTTTGGCTAGACCAAATAGTGAACTATGTTGTGTTATATGAATAGAAAGATCACAAGATAGCCAAAAAGCATATTAAACATCAAGTAGGTATCACATTGGAAGTAATTTCTGTCATTCGATTATATTTTACATATCGAAATTCATCAATTCAAAGTTTTCATATATTATCAATTACCAAAGTGGAATTAATTAGAAACTTCTAGTTTCAGTCAAAATGAAACAGTAATATACTGAAATAGTAATGTTCAGTTGTCCACGGTAGTTCATGTACCTTTTTAAAAAATTGATTGTTGATAAGTTAATTGAAGAGATATTTCTTTGGTTGATTCTATTAGTTTGAAAAGTTTCATGGCAAATTATGAAATGTTATGTAACAAAATATGTAACATAGATTAGTATACATCGATAAGTATTCTGAAAATGAAAAAGCTTTTATAATTCACGATGCGTACTTCTCATGTAACGTTATTATAGGGTGTGACTATTTGAATCAACCTCAAATAGCTTTGTATAAATTGAAAAATGAGTTTTGGCTGGAAAATGTATCTCAGGGATTTTGAGGAATGTTCATCCAAGTTCAACATAAAAACCACAAGTTGTTGGATAATTAAGTAGACAAACTAGTAAATAGCAGAGTATATTATTCCTAAGAATTAGACACGAAGGCGGTTGTATTAGCTCTGAAATTATTGCGAGTATATCTATTAGGTATTAAGCTCTGCATTCACAAACAAATATTCAGTACCAAGAGTGGCTTGATGGTGGCTCCAGCAGTGTAGGGGTATGAGTTTGTCATTTTACATAGCCCGAGCTCTAACATTCTGAAATGGAACACGTGGGCGCACTATGATATTTTTTAATATCAAAAATAAAGATTACAATATTCAATGACAATCAATTTTAAGTCATTAATCATCGAATCATTAAAGTGATCACACCAAGGTAGTTTGTTCACATTAAGGTACTTAGATCTTAATGTTACATCCTCCCTTCAAAGTGTAAACTGAATACTGTATAACAAGATATAAAAATTACAACAAAACATTAAAATACGAACATTGAAATACTTTACTGGTTAACTAATCCTCCTGATCTTGTAACGTTTTGTTGTACTATTTTTTTGTGGAACATTTTCCTTTCCGATATTTTCAGGTTCTGAGTGATGTTCTGTTAAAGGTGTGTTATGTTCTTCTGAAGGTGTGTTATTTATTTCAAGACCAGGTAGAACGACAACTTCTTTTTCTTCAGTCATGTTTGATTCCTTCTTATGTAGTACCTCTGTACCTATTTCGTCTATATAACTTTCCATCATTACTGTTTATAATAACAGATCTTGGATTTTCTTCTACTTTTGCTTGAACTTGTCCTCCTTCCCATTGTCTGTGAGCAGTTTTAACTTTTATTCCATCAACCATTTCCACTTTATTTTTATAACTTCTTTTGTTAGCATTACTGTATAATATTTGTTTTCTCCTTTGTTTTCTCAATTCATTTGAAACTTTGGTGATTATGTCAGGTTTAAGATTATCCTTCGATATAGAGATTGTTGATTCGGTCATTCTGTTATATAAACGCTCAGTAGGGGAGCCTAAGTTAGCTCTGGGTGTGTTTCTATCATTTAAAAGTGTATCCACTTTTATCTATATTGCATTTTTCCAGAATATTTCTCGCTATGCTCACACCTATTTCTGCAAGACGATTTCATCTGTTATGGTGAGGACTTCTTGTCTAATCTTCAAAACACCATAGATTTTTGAATTTTTTGAATTCTTTTCATAAAAACAAGGGCCATTGTCACTTTCTAATTTCTTTGAGATACCATGTGTAGAAAACTATTCTTTGAACTGATCGATTACTTGCTTTGATGTAGAAACTTTAAATTAGCTTAAAATCAACATAACCTGATTAGCTGTCTATAATACAGAGATATTCGTATTCTTTGGAACGAAATATATCTGAGCCAACAATTTGCCAAGGTAAATCTGGTACTTCTTTATTGAGAACTGTTAGAGTTCATATAATACTCATCTTGGTGTGCGTCATCGATTATTAATGTCCTTTCAATACATTACGTTGAAAGAAATGGAAAAAAAGGAAGGTGTGTGATCAATCCTAATCAAAATATCACAATAATGAACCGTTTAAATGTATTCCATACGTTAACCTTACTACTACTACTACTAAATGTGCAGGCGAGCCTTGTCCTGGACAACTCAAGCTAAGGTTCCGGCACCGAGGCCACTGGCGGTCCCATTGTGCCATTCCTGCTACCTAGACATCCATGAAGCCGAGCCCTTCAATGAGGGCAACAACGTTTTTCAATGGATGTCTGCTTTTGTCTCCAGGGGCCATAACAGGGACTCCGAAGATTCGCCTGCGTAGTTCAGCCCAGTGTAGACACTCTAAGAGAACATGGACTGACGTTTCGTCAGTCATGCCGCAACCCCTACATAGGGAACTTTCCTCTACTCCTGAGTTGTGGAGGTGTTTCCTCATACAGCAGTGCCCTGTTAGGAGTCCTGCTATCTTCCTTAGCCTACTCCTTGGTAGTTCAGTAGCTGCCCTGGCGTGTCCATCAGTCCATCCCTTCAGTAGAAGTTTGAATTGTCTAGGACCCTGCAGAGCATTCCAATGAGCGAGGTGCTGATTCCTCGGCCACTTCTTCGTCTCCTTGCGTATTTTTTGTTTTGTTAGGCACAGGGTCGGACCCGGGCCACAGAAAGGAGCTGCCGCCCCTTCCGCAGCCAGTGCATCCGCCATCTCGTTGCCTTCAAAACCAGAGTGGGCTGGAATCCATTCTAGCCGCACCACGTTCCGCCTTGCAAGATTAGCAAGTCGTTCTCGACATTCGTTAGCAAGTCCTGAGCTGCTGGTATATCCACTCAGGGTTTTAATTGCTTCCTTACTGTCGGAGTATATGGTTATGCGTTGATCCACATAACCATCTGTGTACCAGACGGTCCCATTAGGCTGTGTATTCCTCTCTTTTCCCAGGACTCTCTATCCCGGATCATGGCCCTGTATGGGGTAGCGAAGTAGTACTTCGCAGGCATTCATCAGCTGCTCGAGCCAGAACTGGAATATCCTCTAGGAGCCGGGGCTTCTTGACGTGCCTGCACTCTTCCCCTCTTCGCATGTATCCCAGCCGTTTCAAGCGCAGGAAAACCCTCCCCGCCTCAGCCTCGATCACATGGTGGAGAGGCCGAAGTCCAAGGATCACTTCCATCGCAACAGTTGGTGTACTCCTCATGCAGCCAGCTGCCCCCAAACTGACCACCCTTTGAAGGCGTGCCAGTTGCGATCTAGCCATGACCAAGGTTACCCTCGACCACCAGACCAGAGCCGCATATGTGAGCATAGGCAGCATAATCACTCTATGGAACCAAATGATCGTTTTGGGGGGTCAGTCCCCACCTCGGATCAATGGCTCTCCTACAGGCCCAATACGTGTTTGTCACCTTGCATAGGCGACTATCAGATGAGCCTTCCATGTCAGTGATTTATCAAGGATCACTCCTAGATACTTCACCTGTTCAACCACCGGCAGTGGTACTCCATCAAGATTTAGACCCTCAGGTCTTATACCTCTCTTTTTGGTGAAAGCAACTATCTCAGCCTTGGCAGGATTAACTGCAAGTCCGTGTTCGTTACACCACCCATGTACCCTATTCAGAGCCCTTCGCATGAGGTTCCTGAGAACGGTAATGTGCCTCCCAACAACAAGGACAACGATATCATCGGCATACCCAATCGTTAGAAAGTCCTCACTGTTTAAAAGGGTTATTAGCTCGTCAATGACTAGGTTCCAGAATGTGGGCGAGAGAACACCCCCTTGCGGACATCCTGTAGCGACGATTACTTTTGCCACATGGTCTTTCCATGTGGCCTCTACTGTACGGTTGCACAACATAGCCCCAAGCCAGTGAGTGATCATTGGCTCTATTCCATGATTTGCCGCAGCCCTACACATGGAACCTACAGGGGTGCTGTCAAACGCCCCTTATATATATCCAAGAACGCTCCCAGGGCGATCATGCCATTTTCCAGCGCCTTCTCCACCTGGGTTACCAGTTGGTGTAAGGCACTTTCAGTTGACTTGCCACACCTAAAAGCATGTTGGTTGTTGTGCAAAGGATACCTAAGCCCAACCTTCTCCTTTATGTACCGATCAGCCACCCTCTCCAGTGTTTTCAGCACAAAGGATGTTAGGCTAATGGGTCTAAAGGATTTAGCCACCGTATATGTGGTACGACCCGGCTTGGGTATGAAGACGACTCTCACCTGCCTCCACTGTTCAGGGACATACCTGCGTGCCAAACAGGCCCGAAAGATATGCACCAGAATTGTGCCAACGGCCTCCTAGCCTTGTTGAAGCAAAGCCGGGAAGATTTGGTCTTTCCCCGGAGACTTGTATGGTCTGAATGACCGTATCGCCCAAGTACTCCGCTCGTATGTGACTATTTCTTTTGCTAGAAGATAGTCCTCTTCACATGGTCATGGTCGCTGTATACCCACATATCCCATGTCAGGACCCTCCCGCTCGATTCCCTCACAACCGGGGAAGTGTGTCTCTAGTAGATACTGCAAGGTATCCACCGGGGTTTCGGTGAAAACACCCGGTGCGACTTCCATGCAGCCTAGAGCGCTGTCCGGTGATTTCGTTAAGATCCGGAGCAGCCTTGACATTCGAGGTACCGAGACGATAACCTCAGAGAAGGTCCGCCAGGTATCTCTCCGAGCCAACCTGACCGCACTCTTGTACTCATTTCGTTTCTGGCGGTATTGCTCCCAATCCAGATCCGACTTTGTCTTCCTAGCCCTATTAAATAGGCTCCGGGTATGTTCCAGTAGCGAGTCCAGAGACTTGTTCCACCATTTGTGGCCCTTACCCTCCTTCCTCGTTTTTTCGGCGCAGTTTTCTTCATAAGACGAGACAATAATAGAGCCCAGCTCCGCTATGGCCCAATCGATCTCATCATTATTGCTAAAGTTCCTAGGGAAACCGCCAAGCCTCCTTGCGAGATCCAGTTTATACCGTTCCCAGTTGGTAGTCTTGGGGTCCCTATACCTTATTGATTGTTTTTTCAACAGCAATACGTTAACCTCAATCTTCGACTTGAAAATTTTGATAAGTTGATGTTTACAATACGCACAAGCACGACCTATCAATCGGGAGAAATTACACCATTCAAAATAGTATGCGGACGTACCTTCCGTAGCGGCAATGTGTCTCACGTCTTTTTCACTGTCCCACTAGGTATGTACTTTGTTGTTTACGGTCAATTATTATTTATGAAAAGTGAATATTGATATTATTGTTGTAATCATTTAAATAAGACAAAAATATGCCTAGATACACGAAAAACCATCAGCATCTTGAAAGTTCTCAAGTATTTTCAGTTGAAAAAAGAAACTGGTAATTATTAATTCCATAGCCTTTTCGAATTTGGCTAAATACGATCCTGACAATTTAATATAATTTTCAAGGTTAGCTACATGTCAAAATAGCAAATAAAATAAACCACATACCCAAAACCCGGATATACGTCACAAACGATGACGCACACCAAGAAGGCTATTTAATGTACTATAATTGTGTGTTTGTTTTTGGAGTTCTTTCACAAACAGCACATTTTTTAATGTAAGAAATAATGTCGTTTGTTTGACCTGTCCAATACAGAAGTTCTCCAGTTAGACGTAAGCAACTTCGAATGCCTGAATAACCTGAGTGTATTTTTCAGCACATTATTCACTCGAGACTTAGTACTTTGCGTAAAAGGCAAGTTCTTCTCGGAAATTGAGATAATGTTGTACTATTTCTGAAAGTTCTTGTTTTTCGTCGGGAAATCCATTTTCAATATATTTCATCAATGTTTGGAACTTAGTATCATGTTGAGTTGCTAAAACAAGTTATTCTCGTACATTTCTGGACATGGATAACAAATGACAAATGACAAATCACGTCTAAGAATATCAGCAATCAGTATGTCTGTACCCTTTTTTGTATATGGTGGCTTATGACTAGAGGCTTATGGCCAGTCTCTATAATCAGCGGTGATATTCGCAAAAAGTGGCCATGTACATAATTATAACAAAAAATTCCATTATAGTGGATATTGTCTGGAAACAGTAAAGCAGTTAACCTACTTGAGTGTTGATTTCTCCTCCACAGCCTTGTTTTGCACCATGGCTAAGAATTCTAAAATCAAAGCTAATTGTCGGTCAAAAATGAATACTTGGGAATCGCGGATCAATTTATACAATTCAATTATTTTATCTTCTCATTCCTTTGGAATTGGTATATGGGGTCTACGTTACACTGATATTATAGAGCGCGTACAGGTAAACTTTTTCAAAAAACTTCAGTCTGTCAAAGAATACCCCAGATTACATTGTACGCTTGGAAACATGTTCCGATCATATGTCAATGGTTGTTTTCAAACATGCCTTGCTTTGGATGAACAAACTGAAAGAAATGGACTCTTCAAGACTTTCAAAAATTTGCTTCAATCGACTTGTTCAGTTAGAATCTAATAATAATTCAAAGTATAATTGGGTGAAGCAGCTTAAAGAATTGTTTATTTATGCGCAATGTGAGTGTCTATGGGAAATTTATTTAAGTACAAATGTACGCAGTTTAGATAGACTTATTCTAGACAAATTGCGAAAACGTCGGCTTGATAGTGACATGAACAAAAAGATTGCTTCTAGTTACTCTTTACTATACTCACACTTACTAGTTGGTGAAAATAACAGTTATTTGCAAATACCCGCTCACATCTATATAGCCAGAATAATAGTGCAACTTAGAACGTGTAGTAAAACATTTTTAAAATTGTCTTTTCAAGTAAATTTTTATATAATCAACAGCACTGATAATTGCACTGTCTGTAATATGGATTCCCTGGAGTCATTACATCATATGCTTTTTATATGTCCCATTTACAGCCCTCTAAGAAAAAATAGTTTTTTTCACAATGTTCATAATATTGATGACCTAGTACACTATCTTAACACTAATAATACACAAAATGGATTTTTTAAACTTACTGAATTAGCTCATAGCATTATTAGTATCATAAAGCTGCGAGCATTTGCACAGGGTGGATGATTGACATTACCATCAAGTACACAGATATTTTATACTTTTATTTTTGTATTAACTATGTCTATGTCGTAATGTATCTCTAATTATGTTAATTCCTCACTTGATATTTTGTACCGAACCCTTGTGAAAAGATTTATCTTAGACACAATAAAACTATCTATCTATCTATCTATCTATAATCAGCGGTTTTCCGTAAATATACTCATGAAACTTACCACATGCGAATTTAATTGCATAGGCTTCTTTTTCTATCTGGGTATAGGCTTCTTCAACCATCGTGAGTGGTTTAGTTTTATATGTTACTGGTTGATTTTCTTGCATGCGTACAGCTCCAACTCTCTTCGAACTTGCATCTACAGATAATGTCACTTGTTTGTTGACATTATAAAATTTTAAAACAGGAGCAGTTGTTGATTGTTATTTAATTCACATCATATGGCTCATGTCTTTATCAAAATTCTACGTATATACAGGGTGGGGCACTATGAACGAACTATTTTCTGGCGTCTTAACGGCAAATAAAATTAGAAAAAATAAAACGTGGAATTTAGTAGATTACTTAGGACTATAGTTTAAAAATATTTTGGAATATACAGAGTGCTCCAAAAAAGCGTGCCGTATCAAAGTTAGGTTCCTTTAAAGGGAACACCCTGTATTTTATCACATTTTTGAATTGTACTATTAAAAATAATATAAGTTCATTAACATTTCCCTATACCTATCTAGTTCAGTTTCCAGGATAAATCGATTTTACATAATTTGTAGACCCTACGAAAAAATACAATAACTTCAAAATAAAAACGAATAACCACATTTGCTTCACACCATCTCACTAGAAGCTTTTAACATTCTGTTTCCAATATTTGCATCAGAATTTTTTTTTGACATTTGACTAGTATTTCACTTATGACAGAAACTGTACTTTCGCTAAAAGTTACCGTTCTTCCAGTTTTGGAAGGTTTAATTTGAGAACCTTACTTTTCTGGTATATATTTTGGTAAAACATTACATTGTGCTCCAGTATTTAACTTCTGTTGAAATTTCTTTCTATTAGCCTTCATTATTTCATGCCAATCTTCATCTTTATTATGCGTCACTGATCTTATGTATAACACCTCTTCTTCAGTTTCATCACTGTCGTCCTCATTATCCAGCGAATTTATATTTTCACTTTTTGTTTGTTCTTACTTGAGAAACATTGTTGTGTAAAGTTTTCTTTCACTTCATAATTCACATTTATAATTAAATGATGGACAACTTTTGCTTCTATGTGCTTCACCACACCTTTTACAATCGAAAGTTTCTGTTAATTTTTTTTGAGTTTCTTTTGTCAGCATTTTTCTGCATATTTTATTGCAAATTCACTTGACTAATCTCTGAACTCTGAACTTCTCTCAATTGATTAGTAGATTGCTCACTAGCTCTTTATATTGTTATTTCCTTATCTAGTTCCACATTATCCTCTGTTTATAATTTCTCTCTCACTTTATCAGAACGGATTCCAAAAACTATTTCGTTTCTTAACAGGTTATCCAGTATATGGATATAAATAATTTCAATCACTAACACAATTACTTGATTTTATTACTTTTTAACCGAGAACCAAACATGTGACTCTGTTTTTCGCAAGTTTTTCAGAGATATTTCAACACAATCACAAAGGGAATGATAGCTATTTAGCTCGGAAGTTTCGATTATATATCATAAACAACCACAATAAATGGATATTGCTACATGCAGGGAGCCGTAAGTGAGGATTTTGTGATAAATATGGGGAGTTCTAGTGGAGCCATAACATCGGCGGAGCGGCATATGCCGCGATCTGTTGATTGTCGGTGTGTATTATACGCATGGACAATGCAAACAGAATTCTTTTATACTGTGTTTGTAACCAAAATTTATGATGAATAAAGATTTATATTAGGTTATTTAGTAGGTTTCCAAAATCACAATTTTTAGCTTGTGAACTGATTAAAGTCAAAAATTCGTCAAAGGTTTCACCTTTCTTTCGCACTATTTTAAAATAATTGTACCGCTCAAACGGAATATTTACCTTTGGACTGAAGTACTTCTCAAACCTCTCTTTGAAAATTTTTATATCTTTTTGCTGTTCATGCGTGAGGTTAAAATTGTTGAAGATTTGGATGACAGATGGACCTGTGGCAGTTATAAATAATGCTGCTAGTACTTCTGGTGGCTTTTTGGACAGTTGGGTCGCTACTGAGTACCAATCAAATTGTCGACTCCAATTTTTCCAGATAGAAGACATGTTTTCTGTTCTCAGGACTATATTTTTCGGTGGACGAAACACCTATATGGACGAAACACCTATGTCATGGGTAGGTATTTCATCAGGCATTTTCACTGTTTAATCAATCACTGGCTATGAATTATATCTTGCTTTATAAATTATGTGTTAACAAACGTTACACCAAAATTGATGCTGAGCGATTATTATGGGCGGTACCTAGATCCTCAAGGTGGCAAATTTTTAAATTGTGTCTCGACTATAGTAGATATTCCAGATTCCAGAGAACTTAAGGAAATAAGAGTCTGTCGGAATAAACAGGCAATACATATACTCTTGGTAGATTCAAACACTTGATAATATAAGGTTCTGTTGGAATAATCAAGTGGTATCTACATAAAGTTTATGGTAGATTCAAACACTTAAGAAAATAATTCTCTCTTGTCAATCGATTTGAATCAAGTAAAAATCAAACCCACGTTACCTTATGAAAACTGTCACAGGGTTAGATCGATCGCTGTCACGTCCAGTCGAGATGTTTGATTCTCAAACTTGCTCTAATTTTACTCGACACTCGATACAGCCGCAGATGCTTAAATAGAAATTTGTCTTTGAACTTCCAGCTTAAGTTTTTTATTTACATATTTCTTACATGGAAGAAAATAAATAAAATACATTGTATTATTGTAGTTAGCGATTTACTTACTTACTATATGTTTATATTTTACGTAATCATAGCAACAATAGTTTATAAAAA